>APFE030828322.1:192498-229995 GCA_000404065.3 Pinus taeda
CTATTGTCCCCATATTGTTATTATTGTGACCCATAGAATCCCTCTATTGTTATTTTTGTGGCTTTATATTATTATTGTTAGGTCGCTGGGTTATATTGTGACTCCTTAGACTCCTATATATAGAAAGGAGGTTTTGTCATTTGAATCATCCAAGAATTGTTCATTTATGTAATGTAAAGGAGGTTTGCCCCCTCGAAGAGGCTGAATTCTAAGGCGTTGATCTATCTTTTCTATCTTTTCTTGAGCTGGTTTCATAACAGACCTTTTGCTTCTTGTAAACACTACCCTACACTGACAAACCCTAAGATCCATCCAAACTTATTGCTATCTTGCTCCTTTATATCTTTTCTAATGTAACCCTTTGATCCTCTGACCTAGCTACCTATTTTTTCTCCCTTATCCAGCAACACAACCCTAAATTTTCCAAAACCCACCTGAGCCTAGCTATATAGCCTAAAATCCTTTACATTCTAGTCATCTCTTGGCTATGATTTCAAAGAGAGAGCCCTCTCTAGTTTGGTAGGGCTAGCTACCAAACTAAAAGCTTGGTTTGTGGTTACCTCCATCGATCTCCTCATTAGCCTGGGACATTGTGGAGGATAACAAAGGGCATAACTACTAGGGAGTGCCAAGGTGTTCTAGTTTATGGAAGGTTCCCAAGTCATGGAAAAATGTAATGCTAGTTGTGAGGTCATGACTTACAAGGTGTGTTAGGGAATACTAGGGCAGGCTAACATGTTCCAGATAGTAATAAAACTTGTCAAACAAGTTAAGATGTGCTAAGTGCTAAGGCATGCCAAGATGTACAAGGGTGTGGCATTGCATGCCAGGGATTGCCAAGGAAACAAAAGGGAGGAACAAGTTAAAATACAAGGAAATGAGCGCATAGTAGGGTTAATAAGTCATTAATTTACCTTTTCCACGAGGGGCATGCTAGGCACACCAACACTAGATGCCAATAGGTGCCAAGTGCCAAGTGCCAAATCTTCCTTCATTTCTTCTCATCTAGTTTCCAATAATTGATCTCAACTAACTTTAATATTAAACCATTCCAAAGCATACCAATTCATCTCAACACCTGCCAAACATGCCAACACGTGCCAAGTGCCAATGCGTGTTAGGGAGTGTGATGCATGATATGAAGTGGCAGAGCATATCGAAGAGTGCTACGGTGTGCTAGAGAGTGCCAATGCATGTTGAGTAGTGTTAGGGAGTACTAGGAAAACACAAGGGAGCACTAGGTCAAAATGCATGGAAGTGAATTAATATGAGGGTGTGTCGGGGAGTGTCAATGAGTGCTAGCTGTCATGCCAAGGAGGGAATGACGAGGTATGCTAAGCACGGGTAAGGCATGCCAGGGAATATCAGGGCATGTCAAGAAGTGCTAGAGTGTGCTAGGTAGTTCTAGGGTGTGCTAACATGTGTCGAATAGTGCCAAGGCATGCCAGGTGCTAAGACATGCTAGGATGTGTAGGGTGCCAAAGTATGCCAATATGCGTGAATGGGTTTCAAGGCAACAAAAGGAATAACCAAGCTAAAATGTAAGGAAATGAACACATAAGAGGGTTAATAAGTCGGGACTTTATCTTTTCCGAAAGAGGCATGCTAGGTACACTAATAATATGTTCCAATACATGCCAAGTGCCAATGTGTGTCAAGTGCTAATGTTTGTCAATGCAATATTATGCCAAGGTGTTCCAGGGCATGCTAGGAACTGCAGGGCATGCCAACACATGATAGGGGAGTGTTATGCTATGCTAGGGCATGCCAACACATGATAGGGGAGTGCTATGCTATGTTAGGGCATGCCAACATGTGCCTAGGTGTGTCCTACTCATGGCAAGATATTCTAGGTACAAAGATGTTCCAAAACATGCGAGGTGCCAAGGAATGTTAGTGTATTATTCCAAAGCATGTTAAGGTGTGCCATGAGTGTTGAGGGGTGCTAGGTCTCTCTCATTAATAGAATTGATAGAGCTTGATTATGTATTAAATAATATAGTTCCTACACACTAGTGAAACTTTATTTAAAGGAAATTTGCTAGATAATAAACCTAATAGAGATGAATCATGTGTTTAATCATAGGGAAAATATATTCTTATTACTTGAGGGTAATGATACAAACTAATTACTTGTTAACAAATTCACTGACTATAAACACTATGACCTTGGACACATAATGAAAAAGACTCCACAACAATGGTCATAAATCGTTATTTTTTGACAAAAAATATAGTAACAGGTACTGTAATATCCCTTTTCAGGGATATCCCTCAAACATAAGCAAACTCCAACCAGAGAACACACAAGTGGTATAGTAGTCAGGAAACTCAAAGGGATAAAGATAACAGTAGTGCAACATACAATAATGTATACATGGAATATAAGCAGATACTCAAGAAATGTAGGGAGAAATGCTAAGCCATTTTATTATACTGAGTAATGGAAAGAGTACAAGAGGTGATCAGAAAGATAGCACCTCAACTTGCACAAGGCAAGTGAAGAAATACACTTAGAATGGTAAGGAAATGGCCCCTCTCTGAACTGCGTCCAAGCTGCTGGAGAACTGCTGTGCTGCTGCTACTGGTGGAATCAAGTGAGGATTTAGTGCTGTTCCCCTCCTCAAAAAATGTTGAATCTCTGGAATCAACCTCTACTCAATAAACCCAGAAAAGCCTAGAAAGCTTTTCTAAATTAGCTAACCCTCGAAAATCACCCCCTTGAGGATCTACACTATCCCTTAAGGCTCTCCGCTGCCACTAAAGAGAATACTCCAAAACTCTGCCAAAATCCTCCAATATGAAAGAGCTGATCCCTTGCTCAATCTCCAAGCTCAAATCCTCCTCATAAACCTAATCCAGAGCTCCTACCAAAAGAGACTGCATCCTCCCCTCTCAAGACTGCGTAGTCATAAAAATTCTCAGCTCCTCCTCAACTCCAAAGATCGATCCTCCTGCAAAAATCTGATGAAACTACCTTGCACGAGCAGGCACTCGAAGTCCCTCGGGGCTAAGGGTGAGATCTTCGAATGGAGGCACTCAATTCACTAAACAGTGCTACAGACAGGCTAAACAACGTGCGTGCTCTGAGTTGAAGTGACTAGCTCAAATGCTCATAATCGAATGAAAAAATGAGAAGCTCCTCTCTCCTTTATAGTGTTGGCCTCTCTCAAAATCCTAAGGCCCACCTCCTCCAACATAGCCTCTATCTTGCCACATGCTTCTCTCCATCTGTGCAGTTCCTCCAAGTGTCCATGTGGGCCCCTACTCTACTTGGTGCTTTGGCCCCCTTGGTTCCCCTTTTAAGTTACAATTTTGTGCTACTAGGGAGTGACTTTATTCAAAAAGTGAGTTGTGTCCCCCTTTCCTCACCTTTTTATTTATTTATAAATAACTATAGAAGGAAAAATTGAGCAAAATCGAATATTCCAATTAGCCATGGCTAATTAGGAATATTACAGTCTCCCCTGGCAAAATGTTGCTTGTCCTCAAGCAACTGAAGTGATGGATGTTGCAAAATTTTCTCACTTTCCCAAGTGGCATCCTCATCCGGTAAATTCTTCCACCTCACTAAGAATTCCCGGATCGTCCTGCTCCGTAGCTGCCTCTCCCTGGTATCAATAATAGCCTCTAGCTGCAACACCAAATGCCTCTCATCATCTGTGGGTGGTGGCTCATCTATCACTGTCACCTGCTACCCCAATGCCTTCTTTAGGCATGATACATGAAAAACGTTATGAATCTTGCTGCCTTGGGGTAGCTCTAACTCATACACAACCTGTCCAATCTTGCATATCACCTTATATGGCCCATAAAAGTCGGGCTTGAGCTTCTCAGCCCCCTTTTGCTTCAGTGACGACTGTCGGTATGGCTGTAATCGTAGGTAGACCAAGTCCCCTACCTCAAACTGTCTCTCCACTCGACCCCTGTCAGCATACAACTTCTGCTGGTTTTGCGCTGTAGCCATATTATCCTTGAGAGCTCAGAGAATATCCTGACTCTCTTGGATCCAAATCTTGGCTCTCAGAGCCTTGCTAGCACCAAACATCACATTAGCAAAAGATAAAGGATGATATCCATACAAAGCATAGAATGGTGAAATACCAATGGACATGTGATGTGTAGTGTTGTAGCAGTACTCCCCCAAATGTAGCCACTTCAGCCATGTTCGCTACTGCGCACTGACATAGTTACGCAAGTAGCCCTCTAGCCACTTGTTAATTATCTTTGTCTGCCCGTTCGTCTGTGGGTGATAACTAGTACTTGGTGTCAACTCTGTCCCCACCAACCAGAAAAGCTCCGGCCAAAACCCGCCCATGAAATGGCTGTCCCTGTCACTGGTGATGGTCTTAGGAAGACCACGTAGCTTGAAGACCTCTCTGAAGAACAGCTCAACCACCTGCGCTGTTGTGTAGTGTGCGGTATGGCGAAAAAATGTTTTTTGCTTTGTTAGTCGATCAACGATGACAAAGATACAATCCTTGCCCTATACCATGGGCAACCCTGTGATGAAGTCCATCGAAATACACCCCCATTTCCCATCCGGAATGGGAAGAGGCTGCAACAATCCTGCGGGTTGGCTCATCTCCCCCTTGTTCCTCTTACAAACATTGCACTCCCGAATATGCTGGAGTACGTCCTCCTTGAGGTCCTTCCATGAAAACCTCTCTCTAATGGCCCTATAGGTTTTGGTAAACCCCTGATGACTGACCAATGGTGAATCATGTGATGCCTACATTATCTTCTTCTTGAGCTAAGATCCCTCAGTCAAGAAGATCCGGTCCCTGTAGTAGATGATCTCATTGACCACCCTGTACCTGTCATCCACCCCTGCCCATCCATAACCTCACATGCAAATCTATCCTTAGAGTACTCTACTAAGAGTCGAGCCCTCCAGTCTGTGTCCAAGCTCATAAGAGATAATGTGGCAGGTCTACGTGAAAGGGCATCTGCTACCACGTTGTTCTTACCCTTGACATAGTCAATGTTAAAGTCATACGCTTGGATCTTACTGATCCACTTCTTCTGCCTCTCTTGTAGCTGTTTTTGCTCCAAAACGAACCTGAGGCTGTTGTGATTAGTCCTCACCTTGAACCTATTACCCACTAAATACTGCCAGAATTTGGCCAATGCATGCATAATGGCTAGCATCTCATTGTCGTATAGAGAATACAACCTCTCGTGCGGAAGGAGCTTTCGGCTCTCAAAGGCTATAGGGTGACCTCCATGCATCAACACTGTGCCGATCCCCTCTCCCGACGCATCACACTCCAAAACAAATGGCTGCTAAGATTCTGACAGTGCAAGCACTGGTCAGCTGCTCATAACCTCCTTGAGCCTGTTAAAGGCTCATTGCTCTGTATCCGACCAACTGAATGCCCCCTTCCTCGTCAGATCTTTCAGCGGTGCAACAAGCTGTGAGAAACTGTTGACGAACTTTCGATAGTAAAGTACAAATGCCAATGAATCCCCGAAGTTCTGTCACGTTTCTCAGCTCTGGCCAATCTCTGATGGCCCTGATCTTCTCCTCATGGACTTTCACTCTGTCCACCCCTATGATGTGTCCTAAGTACAACATCTCCGTCAACCCAAACTCACACTTGGAGAGCTTGGCATAGAACTGTTGCTCCTCCAAGATGTGCAACACTGTCTCAATGTGCTGGAGATGCTCCTCCCAAGTCCTGCTGTAAATGAGGATATCATCAAAGAACACCAACACAATCTTCCTTAAGTGACTGCGGAAGATGTGATTCATGCAGGACTGGAATGTAGCTGGGGCGTTGGTTAGCCTGAAGGGCATCACCAAAAACTCAAAGTACCCATAGTGACACCTGAAGGTGGTCTTGGGAATGTCCTGCTCCCTCACGCGAATTTGTTGGTACCCAGATCTCAAATCAATCTTTGAGAAGAACTGTGCTCCTCTCAACTCATCCATCAACTCATCAATCCTGAGTATGGGGTACCTGTTCTTCACTGTCTTCTTGTTCAGGGACTTGTAGTCAATGCACATCCTCAATGTGTCACCCTTCTTCTTTACCAACACCACGGAAGAAGCGAAAGGACTCGTGCTTGACCGAATGTGCCCAAGAGCCAGCAACTCCTGAATGGCCCACTCAATCTCATCCCGATAGGGCCTGGGATGCCTATAGGGGGTAGTAATCACTGCTTGTATGCCCTGCTCAAGTTCAATGGTGTGCTCAAAACCCCGATCCGGCGGCTGTCCCGGCATAATCTCCCCAAACACTGTGGCATACTGGTCAAGGATGGACTGTATCTCTGGGTGCACTGTCTGCCCTGTAGTCCCTGCCTCTGATGCACGCAGCTCCACTGCCCACTCTACGTCTCCCTTCTGGAAGATTGCCTCCATCCGATGAGCTGAAATAGTCTGACGCAGATATGTATGCTGTCCCCATATCTTCTCATGCCTCCCTATCTTCTCATCATCCCACTCCATCTCTAGGGCCTTCCAATCTGTCGTGACCTTCCCTAGAGTGATAAGCCATTGAACACCTAGTATCATGTTGGTGTCCGGAATATTGACCACAAAAAAGTGGTTAGTCAGTGTGTAGGTGCCCATCGTCACTGATAACTCTGGGACATAATGAGTACACACCATGGTCTAATCTCGTGGGACCAAAACTGAAAATCCATCGAAGCTCTATGTCTGTATACCTCTCTACTCAACCATCTGTGCATCGATGAAGTTGTGGGTTGCTCCACTGTCAACCAAAACTGATACTCGCTGGCCACGTACTGTCCCCTGTACGCGCAGCGTCAAAGACTTGTGAATCCCTTGTAATGCTACAAGGGCCCCTCCGGTAGGTGCAAAAGTTGCACCACCTAATGGTGGTGGTGGAGGTGGCAAAGGATCCTACGCGGTATGACTATCTCCTACCTCCACATCATCCTCCTCATCCTCTTCCCTGCTGCTCTCAGAGAAGACCTCAATAAAATTTGCTTTTCCAGCAGCACATCTATGTCCCAGTGCCCACGGATCTTGACAGGTAAAGCACAACCGCTTCTTCTTCATAAAATGTGCTTTGCCAGCAGCACATCTATGTCCCGGTGCCCACGGCCCCTGACAGGTAAAGCACAACCACTTCTTCTTCAGCTCCCTCCTGGCATCATCATCAATTTGTGCTCGTCTTGGATTCCCCTTTGGAGGCGGAATCCTTACGTCCTTCCCCTTAGGCTAGAAAGCCTATCTCTAGGGGTAAGGTGTCCGAGTCCTGGGTAAGGCATCCTGTAAGTCTCGGGTCCTGCTAATAGCATCCTGGAGTGTGGCTGGTCTAGTGGATCTCACTAGACACCGACGTGGCTCTGCTAACCCCTCAACAAACATGTAGATCCTCCGTGCTACTGCTAGATCTGGCACCATCACTGAAACCCTTAAGAAGTCTGCAATGTAGGCCTTTGGGTTCCCGGTTTATTTGAGCCTTGTCAGCTCAACGAAGTGCTGTTCCGTATCCCTCCGATCAAGCCTCTCCATCAATCTCCTGGTGAACTTGGCATATGTCGTCACTGTGGAGTGTTCGAGTCTAACCATCCCATGGAACCACCAGTCCTGGGCCTCACCATCCAAATGTAATGTCGCCACCTTGGTGGCCTCTGTCTCCGACATCTGGTTAAGCTGGAAATAGATGTTCAACTTCTCCACCCAAGACTTTGCGGAACTATTTGATGAACCATAAAACGTAGGCAAGTGGAATCCACTAGCTGTGCGGTGGGTGTCTCCATCATGATAATGTCGGTATCCTCTGTGATGGTCGTAGGGTTTACTCTTGCTGGAGCTGAACAAAGTCTCTAAATGAGAGAGCATCCCTGAACTCCTACCCATAAGCCTGGTACTCTGCAAATTAATTGCCTATATGATCGGGCTCTGCCTCCTGCTGGGCTTCGACTCTCGTGTCTACTCGTAGGAAAGTGGGCATGGTAGAGCATGTAGGGGCATGTGAGACCATCTGCTGAGTAGTGTCACGCTGAGTGGCACCTTGCTATATTAAATGGTGGGATGTACCTGATCCCTCACCAACCTGGAAAACTCGTGGGTTCTCACGCTATCTAGCCTCCACTGCCATGAATCTCTGCCCCGTCACCTCGATCTGCCTCGACAAATCCTGCACTGATTTGAGAAGCATGTCTGCAAATCTCTTCCTATCCTCATCTGCCATCGGATCCTCCTGCTCTGCATCCACCACAGGCTCCTGTTCTATGTCCACCACCCAAACACAATCCCCCTCTCCGTAGGTGTTCTCCAACCTACGGTCAGTATCTCTATATTTCCTACCTCTGTAACAAATGTAGGGCTTCTCCCTCGGTGTCATCGACTGCTAGCTCCACAGGCTGAGCCAGATGTATGCTTTGATACCACTGTAATATCCCTTTTCAGGGATATCCCTCAAACACAAGCAAACTCCAACCAGAGAACACACAAGTGGTATAGTAGTTGGGAAACTCAAAGGGATAAAGATAATAGTAGTGAAACATACAATAATGTATACATGGAATATAAGCAGATACTCAAGAAATGCAGAGAGAAACGCTAAGCCATTTTATTATACTGAGTAATGGAAAGAGTACAAGAGGTGATCAGAGAGATAGCACCTCGACTTGCACAAGGCAAGTGAAGAAATACACTCAGAATGGTAAGGAAATGGCCCCTCTCTGAACTGCATCCAAGCTGCTGGAGAACTGCCGTGCTGCTGCTACTGGTGGAATCAAGTGAGGATTTGGGGCTGTTCCCCTCCTCAGAAAATGTTGAAACTCTGGAATCATCCTCTACTCAATAAACCGAGAAAAGCCTAGAAAGCTTTTCTAAAATAGATAACCCCCAAAAATCACCCCCTTGAGGATCTACGCTATCCCTCAAGGCTCTGTGTTGCCACTGTAGAGAATCCTCCACAACTCTGCCAAAATCCTCCAATATGTAAGAGCTGATCCCTTGCTCAATCTCCAAGCTCAAATCCTCCTCATAAACCCAATTCGGAGCTCCTACCAAAAGAGACTGTGTCCTTCCCTCTTAAGACTGTGTAGCCATCAAAATGCTCAGCTCCTCCTCAACTCCAAAGATTGATCCTCCCGCAAAAGTCTAATGAAACTACCTCACCCGAGTAGGCACTCGAAGTCCTTGGGGGTTAAGGGTGAGATCTCCGAACGGAGACACTCGATGCACTAAATAGTGCTGAAGATAGGCTAAACAACCAGTGTGCTCTGAGTCGAAGTGACTAGCTCAAATGCTCATAATCGAATGACAAAATGAGGAGGCTCCCCTCTCCTTTATAGTGTTGGCTTCTCTCAAAACACTAAGGCCCACTTCCTCCAACGTAGCCTCTCTCTTGCCACGTGCTTCTCTCCATCTGCGCAGTCCCTCCAAGTGTCCACGTGGGCCTCTACTCTATGTGGTCCTTTGGCCCCCTTGGCTCCCCTTGGCTCCCCTTTTAAGTTACAACATTGTGCTACTAGGGAGTGACTTTATTCAAAAAGTGAGTTATGTCCCCCTTTCCTCACTTTTTTATTTATTTATAAATAACTATAGAAGGCAAAATTGAGCAAAATCGAATATTCCAATTAGCCATGGCCAATTAGGAATATTATAGTCTCCCCGACAAAATGTTGCTTATGCTCAAGCAACTAAAGTGATGGATGCTGCAAAATTTTCTCACTCTCCCAAGTGGCATCCTCATCCGGTAAATTCTTCCACCGCACCGAGAATTCCTGGACTGTCCTGCTTTGCAGCTGCCTCTCCCTGGTATCAATAATAGCCTCTAGCTGCAACACCAAATGTCCCTCATCATCCATGGGTGGTAGCTCATCTATCACTGTCACCTGCTGCCCCAATGCCTTCTTCAGGCATGTTACATGAAAAACGTTATGAATCTTGCTGCCTTGGGGCAGCTCTAACTCATACGCAGCCTATCCAATCCTGCGTATCACCCTATATGGCCCATAAAAGTGGGGCTTGAGCTTCTCACCCCCCTTCTACTTCAGTGATGACTGTCGGTGTGGTTGTAATCATAGGTAGACCAAGTCCCCTACCTCAAACTGCCTCTCCACCCGACCCCTGTCAACATACAGCTTCTGATGGTTCTGCATTGGAGCCATATTATCCTTGAGAGCTCGGAGAATATCCTAACTCTCTTGGATCCAAATCTTGGCTCTCGGAGCGTTGCTAGCACCAAACATCATGTCAATGAAAGATAAAGGATGATATCCATACAAAGCATAGAATGGTGACATACCAATGGACATGTGATGTGTAGTGTTGTAGCAGTACTCCCCCAGATGCAGCCACTTCAGCCATGCTCGCTACTACCCACTAACATATTTACGCAAGTAGCGCTCCAGCCACTTGTTAACTATCTCTATCTGCTCGTCCGTTTGTGGGTGATAACTGGTGCCCGGTGTCAACTCTATCCCCACCAATCAGAAAAGCTCTTGCCAAAACCCGCCCATGAAACGATTGTCCCTGTCACTGGTGATGGTCTTAGGAATACCACGTAGCCTGAAGACCTCTTTGAAGAATAGCTCGGCCACCTGTGCTGCTGTGTAGTGTGCGGGTATGGCAAAAAAAATGTGCGTACTTTGTTAGTCGATCAACAGTGACAAAGATACAATCCTTGCCCTGTACCATGGGCAACCCTGTGATGAAGTCCATCGAAATACACTCTCATTTCCCCTCCGGAATGGGAAGAGGCTGCAACAATCCTACGGGATGGCTCATCTCCCCCTTGTTCCTCTGACAAACATCGCACTCCTGGATATGCTAGAGTACGTGCTCCTTGAGGCCCTTCCATGAGAATCTCTCTCTAATGGCCCTGTAGGTTTTGGTAAACCCCTGATGACTGGCCAATGGTGAATCATGTGATGTCTGCAGTATCTTCTTCTTGAGCTGAGATCCCTTAGTCAAGAAGATTTGGTCCCTGTAGTAGATGATTTCATCAACCACCCTATACTTGTCATCTGCCCCTTGCCCATCCAGAACTCTGCATGCAAATTTGTCCTTGGAGTACTCTACTAAGAGTCAAGCCCTCCAGTCTGTGTCCAAGCTCATAAGAGACAACGTGGCTGGTCTATGTGAAAGGGCATCTGCTACCATGTTGTTCTTACCCTTGACATACTCAATGTCAAAGTCATATGCTTGGATCTTACTGATCCACTTCTGCTGCCTCTCTTGTAGTTGTTTCTACTCCAAAAAGAACCTGAGGCTGTTGTGATCAGTTCTCACCCTAAACCTGTTAGCCACTAAATACTGCCAGAACTTGGCCAATGCATGCATAATGGCTAGCATCTCCTTTTCATATATAGAATACAACCTCTCATGCGGAAGGAGCTTAACAACTCTCAAAGGCTATAGGGTGACCTCCCTGCATCAACACTACACCGATCCCCTCTCCCGACGCATCACACTAGAAAACAAATGGCTGCGAAAAATCTGGCAATGCAAGCACTCGGTAGCTGCTCATAACCTCCTTAAGCCTGTTAAAGGCTCATTGCGCTGTATCTGACCAACTGAATGCCCCCTTTCTCGTCAGATCTGTCAGCGGTGCAACAAGCTGTGAGAAACTCTTGATGAACTTCCGGTAGTAAGTACAAATGCCAATGAATCCCCGAAGTTCTGTCACGTTTCTCGGCTGCGGCCAATCTCTGATGGTCCTGATCTTCTCCTCATGGACTCTCACTCCATCCACCCCTATGATGTGTTCTAAGTACAACATCTCCGTCAACCCAAACTCACACTTGGAGAGCTTGGCATAGAACTGCTACTCCTCCAAGATGTGCAACACTGTCTCAATGTGCTGGAGATGCTCCTCCCAAGTCCTGCTGTAAATGAGGATATCATCAAAAAGCACCAACACAAACTTCCTTAAGTGATTGCGGATTATGTGATTCATGCAGGACTGGAATGTAGCTGGGGCGTTGGTTAGCCCGAAGGGCATCACCAAAAACTCAAAGTGCCCATAGTGACACCTGAAGGTGGTCTTGGGAATGTCCTGCTCCCTCACGCGAATCTGATGGTACCCAGATCTCAAATCAATCTTTGAGAAGAACCGTGCTCCTCTCAACTCATCCATCAACTCATTGATCCTGGGTATGGGGTACCTATTCTTCAGTGTCTTCTTATTCAGGGCCCTGTAGTCAATGCACATCCTCAATGTGCCGTCCTTCTTCTTTACCAACACCACGGAAGAAGAAAAATGACTCGTGCTCGACCGAATGTGCCCAAGAGCTAGCAACTCCTGAATGACCCACTCAATCTCATCCCGATAGGCCTTGGGATCCCTATAGGGGGTAGTAATCACTTCCTGTATGCCCTGCTTAAGCTCAATGGTGTGCTCAAACCCCCGATCCGGTGGCTGTCTCGTTGGAATCTCCCCAAACACTGTGGCATACTGGTCAAGGATGGACTGTATCTCTGGGTGCACCATCTGCCCTACAGTTCCCGCCTCTAATGAACACAGCTCCACTGCCCACTCTACGTCTCCCTTCCGGAAGACTGGCTCCATCCGATGAGCCGAAACAGTCTGAGGCGGATATGTGTGCTGTCCCCATATCTTCTCATACCTCCCTATCTTCTCATCATCCCACTCCATCTCTAGGGCCTTCCAATCTGTTGTGACCTTCCCTAGAGTGATAAGCCACTGAACACCTAGTATCATGTTGGTGTCTAAAATATTGACCACGAAAAAGTGGTCAGTCAGTGTGTAGGTGCCCATTGTCACTGATAACTCTGGGACATAATGAGCACACACCATGGTCTGATCTCCTGGGGCCAAAACTAAAATTCCATCGAAGCTCTCTGTCTGTATACCTCTCCGCTCAACCATCTGTGCATCAATGAAGTTGTGGGTTGGTCCACTGTTAACCAAAACTGATACTTGCTGGCCACGTACTGTCCCCGGTACATGCAGCATCAAATACTTGGGAACCCCTCGTAATGCTACAAGGGTCCCTCTGGTAGGTGCAAATGCTGCACCACCTACTGGTGTTGGTGGAGGTGGCAAAGGATCCTGCGCGGTATGACTATCTCCTACCTCCACATCATCCTCCTCATCCTCTTCCCCGCTGCTCTCAGAGAAGACCTCAATAAAATGTGCTTTGCCAGCAGCAAATCTATGTCCCGGTGCCCACGGCTTCTGACAGGTAAAGCACAACCGCTTCTTCTTCAGTGCCCTCCTAGCATCATCATCAATCTATGCTCATCCTGGATTCCCATTTGGAGGCAGAATCCTTACGTCTTTCCCCTTAGGCTGGCAAGCCTGTCTCTGGGGGTAAGGTGTCCGGGTTTTGGGTAAGGCATCCTGTAAGTCCCAGGTCCTGCTAATAGCATCTTGGAGTGTGGCTGGTCTAGTGGATTTTACTAGACCCCGAAGTGGCTCTGCTAACCCGTCAACAAACATGTAGATCCTCTGTGTCGCGGATAGATCTAGCACCATCACTGAAACCCTTAAGAAGTTTGCAATGTAGGTCTCTGGGTTCCCGGTTTGTTTGAGCCTCATCAACTCAACAAAGTGCTATTCCGGATCCCTCCGATCAAACCTCTCCATCAATCTCCTGGTGAACTCGGCATATGTCATCACTGTGGAGTGTCTGAGTGTAACCATCTCATGGAACCACCAGTCCTGGGCCTCACCATCCAAATGCAATGTTGCCACCTTGATGGCCTCTATCTCCGACATCTAGTTAAGCTGGAAATAGATGTCTAGCTTCTCCACCCAAGACTTTGCCGAACTATTTGATGAACCATAAAACGTAGGCAAGTGGAATCTACTAGCTGTGCGGTGGGTGTCTCCATCATGATAATGCCAATATCCTCTATGATGGTCATGGGGTCTACTATCCCGCTGGAGCTGAACAAAGTCTTTGAATGAGAGAGCATCCCTGAACTCCTGTCCATAGGCCTGGTACTCTACAAAAAATCACCCATATGACCAGGCTCTACCTCCTGCTGGGCTCTGGCCCCCGTGTCTGCTCCTAGGAAAGTGGGCATGGTAGAGCGTGTACGGGCATGTGAGGCTATCTGTTGAGTAGTATCATGCTGAGTGGCACCATGCTCTAGAAAATGGCGGGATGTACCCGATCCCTCACCAACCTGGAAAACCCATGGGTTCTCACGCTGGCTAGCCTCCACTGCTGTGAATCTCTGCCCCATCACCTCGATCTGCCTCGATAGATCATACACTGATTTGAGAAGCATGTTTGAAAATCTCTTCCCATCCTCATTTGCCATTGGATCCTCCTGCTTTGTGTCCACCACAGGCTCCTCCTGTTCTATGTCCACTACCCAAACATAGTCCCCCTCTCCGTAGGTGTTCTCCAACCTACACTCAGTATCTCTGTATTTCCTACCTCTGTAACAGATGTAGGGCTTCTCCCTCGATGTCATAGACTGCTAGCTCCACAGGCTGAGCCAGATCTATGCTCTGATACCACTATCATATCCCATTTCAGAGATATCCCTCAAACGCAAGAAAAATCCAACCAGAGAACACACAAGTGGTATAGTAGCTGGGAAACTCAAAGGGATAAAGATAACAGTAGTGTAACATAAAATAATGTATACATGGAATATAAGCAGATACTCAAGAAATGCGAGAAATTCTGAGCCATTTTATTATACTAATGGAAAGAGTACAAGAGGTGATCAGAAAGATAGCACCTCGACTTGCACAAGGCAAGTGAAGAAATACACTCAGAATGGTAAGGAAATGGCCTCTCTTTGAACTGCGTCCAAGCTGCCAGAGAATTGCTATGCTGCTGCTACTGCTGGAATCAAGTGAGGATTTGGGGCTGTTCCCCTCCTCAGAAAATGTTAAAACTTTGGAATCAACCTCTACTCAATAAACCTAGAAAAGCCCAGAAAGCTTTTCTAAAATAGCTGACCCCTGAAAATCACCCCCTTGAGGATCTACGTTATCCCTCAAGGCTCTGCGCTGCCACATAAGCGAATCCTCCAAAACTCTGCTTCCTCCAATATGCAAGAGTTGATCCCTTGCTCAATCTCCAAGCTCAAATGCTCCTCATAAACCCAATTCGGAGCTCCTACCAAAAGAGACTGCATCCTCCCCTCTCAAGACTGCATAGTCATCAAAATGCTCAGCTCCTCCTCAAATCCAAAGATCGATCCTCCTCCAAAAGTATGATGAAACTACTTTGCCCGAGTAGGCACTCGAAGTCGCTCGGGGCTAAGGGTGAGATCTCCGAACGAAGACGCTCGATGCACTAAACAGTGCTGCAGACAGGCTAAACAACCAGCGTGCTCTAAGTCGAAGTGACTAGCTCAAATGTTCATAATTGAATGACAAAATGAGGAGGCTCCTCTCTCCTTTATTATGTTGGCCTCTCTCAAAATCCTAAGGCCCACCTCCTCCAATGTAGCCTCTCTCTTTCCACGTGGTTCTTTCCATCTGCGCAGTCCCTCCAAGTGTCCACGTGGGCCCCTATTCTACATGGTCCTTTGGCCCCCTTGACTCCCCTTTTAAGTTACAACATTGTGCTACTAGGGAGTGACTTTATTCAAAAAGTGAGTTATGTCCTCCTTTCCTCACCTTTTTATTTATTTATAAATAACTATAGAAGGCAAAATTGAGCAAAATCAAATATTCCAATTAGCCATGGCTAATTAGGAATATTATAGGTACATAGCGTCACAACTCATTGGAATAATCAATGATGACGAACATTTTGATCGTCACCAAAAGTAACCAAAAAGAGCATTGGTGAGGGTCAATAAAATATCGTCACTAGAAGTGTCACCAAAGAGAGAATTAGTGATGGGCCTTTAATGACCCTCACCAAAAGTGTCACCAAAGAGAAAATTAGTGACGGGCCTTTAACGACCCTCACCAAAAGTGTCATTGAAAATGGCTTTGGTGACAAACCTTAAAGGACCATCACTATATACACTTACAACAACGTTTTTGTAAATACCGTCACCATATGTGACATTGGTGATGGACCTTAAAGGTTTGTCACGTGCATGAAGCATCATCAAAAAATCATTGGAATGATCAATGATGACGAACATTTTTTGACCGTCACCAAAAGTAACCAAAAAGAGCATTGGTGAGGGTCAATAAAAGATCGTCACTAGAAGTGTCACCAAAGAGAGAATTAGTGATGGGCCTTTAACGACCTTCACCAAAAGTGTCACCAAAGAGAGAATTAGTGACAGGCCTTTAACGACCTTCACCAAAAGTGTCATTGAAAATGGCTTTGCTAACAAACCTTAAAGGACTATCACTATATACACTTACAACAATGCTTTTTTAAAGACCGTCACCATATGCAACATTGGTGACGGACCTTAAAGGTCCGTCACAGGCATGACCCTCACTAATGACCTTTTTTCTTGTAGTGGGCCCACTGGGTGACAGAATTTGGAGTTACAACTTTGATAAATTGATAAATGATGACGATGAGTTGTGGATATCTGACGTGTAGAACTTTATGGAATTCCTTTGAAAAAATTTGTACAACTATAGGGTAGTTGACATGGGGTAGTCAACACATAATGGGTGCTTTCGATATATTGACCATTGATCCAAGAATGAAACCCATGCTTTAATAAATCAACAAAAAAATCTTTTATAAATAAATTTTCTTTTTCATAACTCAAATACACTTATGAAGACCGACACTAGTTACATTCTTCAACACTTTTCACAACCTTTGTTTGCACGCCTGCAAAATCTAGCCGATGATCCATTTTGTTGATATATGCCATTAGAAATCTCGATTGCAATCAAGTCATACCACTATCCCTGAGAAGTGAGACTGCGATCAAACCTTCTAGTGCACTTTATTTTTCTAGTAAAATATATAAACATAATAGAACGCAGATTAATGTTTTTGAGCTAACATTTTCTATTTGCGATGGATATATTTGAACTTCAGGGATAGTAGACTTGTAGTGTGTCAGCATACCTTCATCTACTGAAAGCATGGCACCAATAATGAGGAAAGGGCCAACAAGAGAAGAAATTGAGAGTAGCATTGAAAGTGTGGTGGATAGTCCTAAATCCAGAGTATTAGTTCTTAAGGACACAACTTGTTATATTGACAAATTGATATCTCTGTCATTACTTGATATATTCAATGAGTTTATCAGGAAAAAAAATTTAGAGGGAGAACAAGACAGATGTATTTATCAAAATTAAGAGGACGAAGTTTTATAAAGTGGCTTCCCATACTCTTGTGCTTCCTTGTGTTGAAAGCATAGAATGGGTTTACAACAGATTGATCATGATAACATGATAGTTTGAAGTTCTAAAGGTGTGTCATCAGCTTCATTTCAGCCAACATATATTCAAATGTATTAAAAACTGCCAAAGCCACAAGTGTATCTCAATTCAAGGTGGTATGCTAACTTCAAAGAATCCACTAAAGAAATCCTTAAGTCATGGTGGAAAGTGTTGTAAAATGTAACTAGGTTCGGTCTTCATGATGACATCTAATTGTGACTTATCTAAAATATGAAAAGAAGAGAATAAAATTATTATTATTGTAAGGCTTGCTTCATGGGTTTCATGAGCAAGAGATTTTATTTGTTAGTGGCTCCCATTGAGAGCCCTAGGATTTATCATTGAGTCAAAGAGTGAATGTCATGTATGAAGAGATCTTCTTGATCATGTGTCAATTATATATGAGTCTATATAGCCCTCCAATGACAAGCACACAGTCCTCTCTTCATGTCGGCTTCAAAGAGAAGTAAAGAAACTCATGTTAGCTCACAGTTTGAGGACACACCCATTCGTTGCACATGTCAACTTATTATATAGTCAAACTACTATATATACAAGGCTAGGGTCATCGCATAAGGCACAGTTCAGAGTTCAGATTCCTTTAATATTTTTGAAAGGTAACTACAGTCAATAGTTCGGATGATGGCAGAGTGAAGTTTGGATGGGTCTCTTTATGATTTTGGGTAAACAGTAGCAGAAAGAAATTCAGATCACCTCTGTTTTGGATACCCTACTTGGTGAAGGAAACAGTTCAAAGGCTACAATTATGTGATAAATGGAATTTGGATCCCTCTTGGGTACAGATCACAGTGATAGCAAGGAAGAGAATGGCCTCTGTATAAGACCACAATTTGGTGTCTTGGAAGGAGTCACAGTTCCGTATCATGAAGATCATTAAGAACCTACAGTTCAGTATTATGCCATAGTGATTCGGTATATCTCACAGCAAAGCAGCATTCAGGATGAGGATCACTAGTATGTGACTAGCCCTTCGTGATATTGCATTGAAGAAGGTCTTGGTACTATCTCAGACATAAGGATTCAGTTCTACTGCTGGAGGAAGAGGAGTATTACAGTGACCTCACTTTGATATAACTACATGAGGATAGTGATCTCATATGATGAAATATTTGAAGTAGATGGAACTGAGAAAGGATGAACGAGAAGATGGAAGAGGACTTGTGTCTTGGTCTTGGAGAAGCTACTAGGTCAAGGGTCTTGGTCTTGTTATTTGCCAATTGGAATCTCTATAAGAAGTATTTGTGCCGGTTTCCTCTCAAATAGTGAGAGGTTTTGGCATTGGCTCATAGCCTACATGTTGTGTCTCTTGTCTATTTATGTACATGCATTGATTACTTTTTGATTAAGAAGAACACTAATAATATAACAAGAAGAAGATCCTAATCTAAAGAAGTAAAAAGAATCACAAGTAGTCACTAATAGAATAGAAATCACCTAATGCTAATGCCCTAGATTTCTCAACATGGTATCAGAGCTAAGGTGTCAAAGTCAAGAAAAGGTCAGGCAATCAAAGAGACACTCAAGGATCGCGTTTGAATAATATCAAAGTAAAGTCGAGATATACTTTGGATAATCAAACTCTAGATCATAGAAGAAGGTTTACTTCAGAAGAAGCCTTGGGATTATCAATCAAGGCCAAAGCCTTATTCCTGCTCAAGGCAAATAGATATACACATCAAAGTAGCTAGAATTCTACTCCAGAAAAAGTGTTAGATCCTATAGTCATCATCAAAAGACCACAAAGACCCTCATCAAGTTATCTACAAAGAAAGGTAGCTCGAATTACTTTAAATTCAAAGATCATATCATCTTGGAGAAAGTTGAAATACTAGAAGCACTTTTGATTTGCAATACAAAAGAAGTCGAAGTATCTTTGAGGTGAGAAGGCATTATCATCACATTAAAACGCTATAAGGCAAGCTCCCTAGAATTGAAGCAAGGATCCCCTCCTTGAAGAAGATCATCCGAGGAAGCATCAAAACATCCTCATCAATCACCATCAACAAAGAAAGCTAGATGTAAAGGCGTTGACATCATAAAAGGGGCAGTCTCCTTGATTGAAGAAGGGATTTTTCATTTAAAAGAAGATCATCCAAAAGGAGCACCAATACATCTTCTTCAACCACCATCAAAGTGATCAAGTTGAAGATTTCATCTTCACTTGTCAAGTAAGTATCTTTCATTCTATAATCAAATTTGGTAAAATGACTTCGTTTTGCAAGGAGATCTATAAGTTGGTTGGGTCATCGAAATTCCTTGCATGAAAAATGAGGATAGACATAGTCCTCGAAGAAAGTGAAGTCGTTGAACATATCTATGAAAATGTCTCCTCTGAATACATGGAAATGGATTCTTATGAAAGGTCCCCTCATATAGCAGTATTGGAGACATCAAAGATATGTATATCATAAACTCGTAGAACTATTCTCTGAAGATGCGATAAAGCAGGCCATATCACTTAGATCTGATCTACACAGATTGAAGGTATCGAAGGATAAAAGGTTATCGTCATAAGATCTAAGTTGCAAGTTCTAGGATGAGATAATATTGATACTCTAACTAATGAACAAGGTAACAAATGTCTGTGAGGATGAGAAGGCTATCAACAACTTGTGGTTTCTTTGCAAGATAGAAGAAGAGAGGTTGAGGGAAAAAGTATTCAGACCTTTATCAAAAGGAAAGAATAACATAGCTAATATTCAATGTTATGAACACTATAGGACGCTGAAAGAGGAAAAGCATTAGAAACAAGAGCTCGTAGGAAAAACATGAGAGGTAGATGGGTTACCAATCAGATTCTTCTTATGAGAAATTCTTCAATTTGAGAATGACCAAGTACCATTATGAATACCTCCCTAGTTAAGAGGGAGCGTTGTAAAATGTAACTAGGTTCAATCTTCATAATGACATGTAATTGTGACTTTTGTAAATGATGAAAAGAAGAGAATAAAATCATATTATCTTAAGGCTTGCTTCATGGGTTTCATGAGCAAGAAATTGTATTTGTTAGTGGCTCCAATTGAGAGCCATAGGACTTATCATTGAGTAAAAGAGTAAATGTCATGTATTAAGAGCTCTTCTTGAGCATGTGTCAATTGTATGAGTCTATATAGCCTTCCAACGACAAGCACACAGTCCTCTCTTCATGTCAGTGTCAAAGGGGAGTAAACAAAATCATGTCGGTTCACAGTTTGAAGAGACACCCATTCGTTGCACATGTCAGATTATTATATAGTCGAACTACTATATATACAAGGCTAGGGTCATCGCAGAAGGCACAGTTCAGAGTTTGGATTCCTCTAAGATTTTCAGAAGGTAACTATAGTCAACAGTTCAGATGATGGTAGAGTGAAGTTTGGATGGGTCTCTTTATGATTTCGTGTAAATAGTAGCAAAAAGAAATTCAGATCACCTCTGTTTTGGATATCCTACTCAATGAAGGCAACAATTCGAAGGCTACAGTTTTTTGATAGCGAGGAAGAGATTGGCTTTTGTATATGACCACAGTTCAGTGTGTATATAACCACAGTTCAGTGTGTTGGAAGGAGTCACAATTCTGTATCATGAAGATCATTAAGAACCTACAGTTCAGTATTATGCCACAGTGATTCGGTATATCTCGCAGTGAAGAATCATTCAAGAAGAGGATCACTAGTATTGGACTAGCCCTTTGTGATTGTGTTGAAGAAGGTCTTGGTACTATCTCAGACATCAGGATTCAGTTCTATTGCGGGAGGAAGAGGAGTATTACAGTGACCTTAGTTTGATATAACTACATGATGACAGTGATCTCATATGATGAAAGATCTGAAGTAGAAGGACCGAGAAAGGATGAACGAGAAGATGGAAGAGGACTTGTGTCTTGGTCTTGGAGAGGCTACTAGGTCTTGGTCTTGATATTCGTCAATTGGAATCTTTATAAGAAGAATTTTTGTGGGTTTTCCTCTCAAAAAGTGAGAGGTTTTGGCCCAGTCTCATAGCCTACATGCTGTGTCTCTTGTCTATTTATGTTTATGCATTGGTTACTATTTGATGAAGAAGAACACTAATAATCTAACAAGAAGAAGATCCTAATCTAAAGAAGTAAAAAGCATTCACAAGCAATCACTAATAGAAGAGAAATCATCTAATGTTAATGCCCTAGATTTCTTAACAGAAAGAACTCGGTAAATTTAGATAGTGGCTTGAAGGCCTATAAAAGACATAGATGCTCAGGAGAGTATCAATATTTTATGGTGATGTGCTATGGGGTTTATGGATGAGAAAAGTGGTTTTACATGGTATATCCTTGTGCCACCAGAGGGATCATCTTCAATTGGGTTGATCTCATAGAAACTTCATTGAAGAATTGTGTTAGAAGAGCCAACACTACATTAGAAGGGGAGTAACTTGAGTTTTATATGTCTTTCTATTTGTTAGATGGAATTTGTGCAAAGATGGGGTTTCTAGGGGTAGGGTGGAAATGGAATTTTTCTTATGATGTATTGCATGTGCATATATATTGTAAATTAATATGGGAGACAGGTTGCAAAGGGGCTTATGTTAATATCACAGCACATTTCATCTCAGTGTCGTACCAAATGCTCTTTGAAAGTGAACCACCTTGTATATCCAATAGAGCAAGAGAATTCTTAGCGGAATTTGTTGATTGGTTTACTCCTCGTGATGGAACATTCATATGAGTGTTTGGTGCCTATATAAGTCCTCATCTATTGCCTCTATTTGTGTTGGATAAAGTGGTAATGCAGGATGTTGCTTAACAATTCTCTACAGGCCTATCTAGTTCCTTGAAAAAAGGAAAGAAGTCTCCTTGGCCACTTTTTCCCTTATGCATAGGAGCTTATGTTTTGAAAAATCTGAAAGAAGCAGAGGCAGAAACACAAGAGTTAGAGTGCTTCAAGTTTGGTGAGTTAGGATATCACAAATACGATCCTAGGGACATCGCTACTCAACATTCCACCAGAATAAAATATAGCTGGATGTACGCATCTACTTCTTGGCCACAACAAGAAATGATCAAGAATTTCTTCAATGCTACTAAAGTGGTTGAAGATGCCAAAGGAATAGGTCCTTCCAACGTTACAAATGTTTTGGAAGATTTTGAAGAAGAATCCCTTGAAAACATGGATACTCAAGAGAAGGCTAAACTTAAAAGGGAAGCAAGACCAAGAGGCTAAAAGGGAAAATAATAAGAAGCTTAAAGTAGATATAGATGCAAAAAAACTAGTAGAAGAAGAGAAAAGAACAAGAGAATTCACAGAGAAGGCAACAAGAGGAGGAAACAAATAAGAAAGAAGGGCAAGAGAGGCAAAAGAAGGAGGCATTGAGGAAAAATAAAGAAGCAACGGAGAAGAAAAAAGAAGTTCTAAAGAAACAAAAAGAGGAAGAAGAGCTGAAAAGGAAACAAATTGAAGAGGAAGAAAGAAGAAGAAAGAGGAAGAAGTTGTTGAAATGTGGTTGTGATTGATGTCAACCCAAGGAGCACCAAAAAATGCCCCGCATTTGTTGACCAAAATGACATGGAAAATCATAATTTTTTGAGTCTGGATCCTCCTTATTGGATTCCCCTAGTTGAGTAGATTCTATTGGTATGTGGCATTGATCCAGATTTAAACAGGAATGTAATAAAATACAGAGATAACCATATACACAAAGATGCAGCAGAAATAATGCTTCATTTCATTAATGGAAAATACTGAAATATGCTTACAACCAGAAATAGAAATAAACCAGCTAGGGCGATGGTAGCTTATCTCTGAGAGAAAGGAATGTGTGGCTACAATGCCTCTGAACTGTGGTTACAATGAGGATCGAAGGCGTAAATTTAATTGTTGAGAAACATGGAAAAAAACCCACATTCCAAAAAACCTAACCCGGAAGATGAAACGCCAAATTGTGGGGCCCCGTTTTTGGGTAAGTTGGTAAACATCCAACTTCCGGGGTCTGCGAATTGGTCTTCTTATCATCCGTTTGAGGCGCATGATAGCCCCCGTTGGAAAGATCTTCCCGAGGAACTACGACCGAATAAACCCTGGAAGATGAAACGCCAAATTTGTGGCCCGTTTTGGGTAAAGTTGGTACATCAACTTCCGGGGTCACGAATTGGTCGTCTACTCCGTTTGGCGCGCATGATAGCCCGTTGGAAAGATCTCTCCGAGGACGTCGTTTAGGGCCTCAAAATGGCTCTGGAATTTTACGACCCGAAAAACTGCTAAAAATAGTAAATTGTGCTATAATTAAGGAAACTGAAAAAAACTGCACGAAGCACTAGAGGGGATCCAAGTCGAATTAGCGGTTGGCCACCAATATCCACCTGGATCAGGCATGCCTCAAGAGCCCTCACGGTTTGAGCGATATTCTCATTTGAATTTGAAGCCCCAAACTTGTGGGAAACAACCCCAAAGGGTGATGATGTGGCAAATTCTCTTTGGCAAAGTGAAATGTTGATGCCATAAGTTTCTTGTGGCAAAAGATTGATGGTGATTTTTTTTTTTGAAAGTCTAAGGCATATGATGGTTTTTGATGCCAAAGGAAATTCAAATTTTAAAACCCTCCAAGGGGTTTTTCCCTCCACGAATTAAATTTCAAATTCAAGGGCACCCTCCAAAATAGGGATATGGATGCCTTATAGAGCCCCTTCAAAAACTAGAAAAAGGCATTGATATCACCTCCTAAGGCATGTTCTTGAATGATTATCTTTTGAAGCTCTGAAAAGTATTTTCAGCCCTGTGGAGAAGAGGACTATCAAATGAGATGCTTGTTGTTTCTAGTATAAATTAGATCTATGGAATAGAAAGTCTTTGGGTTTATGATATCTATGGGATTCGTTGAGGTTGATTTGTAGGGGCTTGTAGATAAACTCATTTGAAGATCTGGAGCAACTTTGACATCTCTTGCTTCTACAGTTTTCGGCCCTCTTCTGAGTAGAATGTGACAAATTTGTTTGATCTCATTAGGGCTCCCAAGTGTCCTTGCGGCTATTAGTTTTAAATCATAAAAGAGCAGTCATTGGGTTACTGTCCTTAAGATTCCTCTCTGTGCACGAAGATCTATCCCTACATTTCCTCAAGACAACAATAAAGGGCATATTAGGGCATACTTCTATGCAAAGGTAGAAACAATTTCAAGCTTGTTGTATTGAACTTGTTACGAAGTTACTCTATGATCATACTCAGGCCTGCGCTCCAAATTAAAGTCAATCTGTTGTGAAAAGAAACTGAGCATTGTGGGAATAACATCTAAATTTTTTTGTGGCTCTGATCTATTGTAGAAGACCAGAGAAGAAGTTTTATTAGCAGCCTCATCAACCCATATATTGTGAAGGCAATATCTTAGGGTTTTTATTCATGTGGCTCCTCAAAAGGTTGTTTCATGCGATATCTATGAATTGTAGTGGTAGAACTATGGTGGAATTGAAGGTTTATTGAAGACAATTTCAAAACAGTGCAATCTCTGTAGCCTCCCATCTGAACAAATTCACAAATCTTGAAACTTTGTTCCATGCAGAAGTGGCCTAGGATATGTACCTAAGCTCCAAATCAAGCCGAAGTCACAAATCAAGTCAACTCAAGCAAAAACCTAAATCTATTGATGTGAGTTGCTGATGAGCTCTAGAACTTCGCATGTACAATAGCTAAGAAGGTATGTGTATTGATACTTGTAGTCACAATGTATTGGTCTTGTTATTGAAGGCTTGCTTTAAATATTCATCTTCTTCAACAAGACAAAGGACTGAGAATGATTGGTTAAAATTTCATTGTCCAAATTGGTTAGTAAGGTTACATCAGTATTGTCATCCTTGCTAATCATTGATGTGATAAACACGTAAGGGTTTTTAAGTAAAAGTGTAGTATATACTTGTGACACCTTTTTAGTACAAGCAATTTGTTCATAACAAGATCAGAGAATCATGAATTGTTAAGTAGCTTTGTTAATTGAAGTATACCAGACTACTGTTGGAACCTATAGGTAGTGACATTAGTATTTTGGCAACAGTAAAACAAGTCTTCTACAGCAAAGGTTTCAATTGAAGGAGGGTTTCATTAGTTTCAAAAGTTAGGATTTTGCAAGGGTTATAGTATTAGGATTTTAATGTCATATCATTGCAGGAGTTTATTATAAGTGGGTCATTATCCTTGGTACGAGAGGCCACATTAGTTTGCAGAAGTGTACTCATTGTAAGTGGGTCAATGTCCCTGGTATGGGACACTTTTGGGCATGTATTAATGAGGGGATTCGGTGAAAAAAGTGGGCTAGGTCTGTGCTTCTGTCCCTTAGACCTCTTTTGGATGTTACCCTTACATCTCAGTCCCGTGGGCTCTCTTTTACTGAACTTTTGGATTTAGGGATGATACTACATGTGAAACCCTAATTTTGGTTGTGTGGTCCCACTTCCTCATCCACATATATCACTCCCCTGCCACTCATTATAACCCCATTCGTCATTTCTCCCACTTGGGTTCACATTCCTCCACTGGGTCCACATAGGGTTAGCCTGCCCCCTCCCATTGCCCACACCTTGGGTCGGGCCTGGAATGATGCCTCAGAGATTGATGTAGCTGAAAATACAATAAAAGCATAATTGGCCACATTCAATAGGAAGATGTACCATGTTGTCACTCACTGTATTGTGGGTTTCAATTGGCCAAGGTTGCCCAAGAGCAGTGAAGTTTGGAGCCTCTATCCCAGGCCACAAAAGTTATTAGAAACAAATCAGACCCTGTCCATTGCATAGGGCTCAGAAAGAGCTTTCCAACGGTATATGGAAGTTCGAAAATTGACTCCTGGAGCAGAAGTTAAGGCATTTTGAATTCTACTTTGGAAAAGCCAAGCAAACCCAGAAAATGACTAAGTGTGGAGGCAAATCACAATCGGAGGTTCGGAGGGTTGATTGCAATCACATATCGGCTTTGGTGGGTCCAAGCGAGTTAGGAGCACTGACACTGGAAGGAACAGAGATCCGCCGATTGTCAATATCACATATCGTTGGGTCCGGGCACAACGTTTATTTCATAATCGGCATATCACAGTCCCAACAATCTATCAGTTACGACATACTCCAAAACATGCTAGGGGTTGATACTTCGATATTATGTTGCATTGCCAAGGAGGGGCTGGAAAGTGTTGATAAATAAAATCATGGGAAAACAGGGTCCAGGGCTCCCCTGTGCTCTCTCCTCCACGTGGCGCAATCCCGCATCCTGACAACCCTGCATCATGGCAGTCCCACAATTTGGCATATCGACAGGTTCTAAAAACTTTAAAGACCTTCAAACTGCCGATTTGCGATTTTTTTGTGTCATTGCCATGGGTGCGAGAAAACAATTTACAAAGGAAAAGGCCAACAAAATGAGGGTTAGGCCTCCCCTCTCTCTCTCTTCCACGTGGCATCGGTGATCGGCAGAGGTTGTAGTCACAAATTGTTGAAATTGCCGATCTTGCGATAAAATGAGAAATTGCCAGGGGAGGGGCGAAAAGGTCTAACATAGGAGAGGCATACTCACTTTCTCTCTCCTCCAGGGGACCGTGTGGCGGCCTCTGATTGGCCCTCTGAGCTAATAGGGCAGCATATGTCATCAGTGACGTGGCAATACGGTTGATGACATCGCAGTGGACATGTGTCACCTAGTTTCAGTGATTTTAGGGGTGACATGGGGCCATTTCTAGGTGCCATGTGTCACCACTCACAGGGTGACACGTGGCAGTGATGACATCACTTCGTGGACCGGCGATCGTAGTGGTTAAAGGAAAAAAGCTTAAAACATTGGTGTAGTGCGATTGCAATATGCAGGACTTCCCTTCTGGATGCAATAAAGTATTAAGGCATGGTCTACAAGGACCTTGTGTCCGGATTGTCAGCCCACTCCAAAGAAAAAGGTAAGGGGCCTTCTCCTCCAGCATGCGATTACGATATGCAGGCACTCCCCCTAGATGCAATAAAGGATCAAGGTAGGGTCTATAGGGACCTCATGTCTGGATTGTCGACTCACACCAAGGGAAAAGCGTAGAGCAGGGTAAAACAATGTTGAAGTGCCGATATGCGGGAGAAATCAATAACAAAGGAAAAGGCCTCTAGACATAGGTCCGAGGGCCTTAGCGCCTAAGGGCTTAGCCCTTGGTCCCAACTCCTGGTCATAGGAGGAAAGGCACACCATGTGCTACGATAAGGGGGGCTAAAGGGGAAATACAAAAAATGCCTATTTTCACTTGTTTCAGAGGAAAAACTCTGCGCCTGCGTGACTATGTTGTTTCCATGAAATACAGCTCACCCACCATGTCAAGGCACTGGTTGTGCAGTACAGAGGTTTAAATGGGTAGAGGGGTCGATAGCTGGGAGACTTTAAGGGAGCTTGGTGCAGTGATGGAGCAGTACATAGGATTCAAGAGGATTAATGGTTCAGTATGGGGCCTTGTCCCTCTGCACAGAAAAGGACTGCAAAGGCAAGCGCTTTCAGTTGACCCAACCCCCACTTCATAGAACAAGGCATCTCAACAGTAAAGGTAGAAGCGACGAGGTCAGCTGAGTAGCAGAAGAGGCCATACCATGAATAAATTACAGCCTAAGGCTGATGTGATCACAGGATGGGCACAAAGGCTTTCATTTATAGTTTTGTCCGGTTATTTACTTAGTTTTGTCCTATAACATGCCTCCCTTCCAATGAGGCATTCATTTTTGTAATATCGTTTTGGGCTACAGTGCCATTCAAGACTGATATAGCTAGTCACCTTGACAACTGAATCTAGGGATAGATATTTTTGCTATAATGTAGCTTCTTGCTCCCCTATGATAAATAAGGGAAAGCAAGACTTAGTTGAAGTTCAAAAATTCTAGAGAAGACACTACATGTTATATTTTCAGACTGTATCTCCTTGGTAGTACAAATCGTTTTAGAATATCAAGGAAACAATGGTGACTCCCTCTTCAAAGGATTACAGTATGTGTTCCCCTTTGTTTAACACATTTTTATGTCCATGCTGCGGCTCTGAATTCATGTAATTATTGTTGCTAGATGTGTCTGAAGCTCCTTCACAGATTCATTAGTATCTATATGTTAATGTAAATGCATGTCACTGTTTCACAGATTCATTTGTCTGAACATTGTTTATGTATATGCCTATGAGGAATATTGAGATTAGATCATTAAATCCGCAACACATGAATCATAGCTCTCAGCTCTCCCTTCAGTCGTTATTTCTACTTGTACCCCAAATAAGCATAGAAATCCTTGATGTCTCAAGCTCTGTGTTAAATATAGAAGTCTTGAAGCCTTATGCTCTATGTGATGAGTTGCTCTTCTCTCTTTTGCTCTCTCACATATTCGACAAAAGATTATTAGCTGTAAGACCTTGAAGCTCTATTTCCTATGTACACATGTATCTATGGATCATAAGTGTTGTCTCCAGTATCCTGTAAATCATTTGAGATACACACCATTTTAGATGTGCCCAGGAAATGGTCTTGAAGCAATCCAAGGTTATCTTTGGGAGATACGACATCTTTTGGCGCCGTTTCACGAGAGCTTATTGAAGGATCCTTTCCCCTAGGATACGATAAGCTAAAACACTCTTTGAATAGGTGATCAAAGTCTATTATGATTGTGTCCATATCACCTTGGCGACTCCACACCCCTCTCATTATCATTCATAACCATGGCTTTTAAAAGGCCTCATACTTTCTTAGATACATCCCAATAGAAAGCTCCATTTGTATCTGACCCTGAAAAATTGATTTTTAAGAAAGTTTGGAAAGAGAAATCTCCCCCAGACTATGCTACCATCTCACCAGCCTTCGAAGTTCCCTCTTCCAGTTCTCAACCCACTGTTGTTGCTCAGTATTCAGGACTTACTCCTAAGGCCCTGACATACCCTCCTTCCCCTACAACCCCTGTGGTTTTAACCCCAGTCCCTCAAGAAAATTTGAATCTCCCTCCACTAGTCCAGATGGCTCTCCCAGGATTTTTGCTCAATAAATATGCACCTCTTGACCTTCCTCAACCTTTGAGTGCAATGCCCTAAGCTACCTAAAGCATCTACCTAGGTTCAATGGGGAAGATGATAACACGACACAAAGTCATAGTGAAACCTTCAATGCTTTTACCGAGAACATAAATGTGGAACAGTTGGATGTGGTTATGAGATTGTTTGTACAATCCCTCGATGGAGAGGCTAGAAAATGGTTCAAATCCCTACCTAATGCCTCCATCACTACATGGGAGCAACTTGAAAACTCTTTCACACAGAAATGGGGAGGAAAGAGGAACCATGAGTACCTCCTTACTGAGTTCAATTCAATAAGGAAAATGCCGAAGGAGGATACTACATAATTTATCAAAAGATTCAATAAGCATTTTAGTAACCTACCAACTGACATAAAGCATGCCCTAGCTACAACTTGAGTGGTTTTCTTGGGAGCCTTTGACTTCGATGTTGGTTTTACCCTAAGAGAAAGGAAATCTACCGCTTTGGACCAACTTTAGATCGATGCTCTCGAAGTGGAAGGAAATCTGGCCTTGGAAGGGAAGTCGAGGGCAAAGCAAGAACCTGCTGAACCCAAAAGAGGAAAAGAAGAGGCATCCTCCTTTGGTCGATCTGGGGAATCATCAGACCCAAAGTGGGATGACCTAGATAAACTCATCAAGAGTTTATCACAAAAGGTTGGGAAGCTCGAAATCGAGAACAAGAACCTCTCCAGGTAGAATGCTCAAGTCAACAACTGGGGCTATAACCAACAATATAGAAGGCCTCCTCTACAACTATTTCCAAGGGAAAGAAAGGAGCAGCTGGATCAGATTCCTCACCCCCTATACTTGGAAGATAGTCCCGATGAACAATCATTTGATACTCAAGAGATGCAAGGCAATATATATGTTGGTTTTGTTGAAGAGGAACATGAGAATATGGCTCACCAGGAGGCCATTCATCACAGAGAAGCAGCAGCAGAGGAAGAAGATATGGATTATTATTGTAGACAGTTTTGCAAAGTTCATGCAAACACAACCACAACGTAAGTATAATCTAAGATCTTCGAAGAAGAGGATGAGAGAACCAGAACAACAAGGGGAAGTTGCTCTGCAAGTGGTTCCTCTAGTCCTAGACAAAGGGAAGGGTAAGCTACATCCTGACCCACCCAAGACAGGAGTCTCTGAAAATAAAGAGAGTAATGGTCCTAAGGGACACAGAAAAAGAGGCACGTGCTCCATTGACAACTTCTAGTGGGAAGGGAGAAGGAACATAGCATGGAGATGCAGAAAAGGCCCCTATGTCACACAAAGTGTCAAGGCATTGCGACAATGCTTAGAGTAAGGTTTGTCACTCTAATCCTTACTCACTTCGTTTAGACTCTCTCTTAGACAAGTCAAGGGGGGTAGTCCCTAAGGTGAATGAATGAGAATAGCTTATGAAATACAGGCTCTAGGAGACTTGAAGATGGACAACCTGATGAATTTAGAACAAATCTTGGCCAACTGAGATGAATAGATTAAACACAAGACACAACCACAGGATAGAAATGATTATAGACTAGTGCCTTTGTATTCAATTAACCATACAAAAACCAGAAACAAGGTGTCCCAAGCAATTTATATATGTGGCAAAGCGACGATCATGAACAATTAAGTGTGAGTGCTCAAAGCTGCAATATATCTAGCAATTAAATTCCTTTAAGACTTATGAGAATTAAATGCTAAACAATGGTTCTAGATTTAAATCGATTTTCTTTAATAACCCAGATCTAGAATTAATTATCTTTCTCATATTGCCAATATAATTTTTAAAACATTAATCGCACTGACAATAGAGAAATACTACCACAAAAGGACACCAAGGAACTTTAAATTTGAATGTTAATTATCTCTTAGGTAATAAATTAAATGTGGTAAATGAAGAAATCAAAGTCTTTTAATGTGACAGAAGTAAAACGAATCAAAGGGTTAAAAAAATAAAATTTTAATGGGCCATAGGACACATTAAAATATTTAATGTGAAAGTGCAAATCCACCTTTAATTTATTTCATTCTCAATTTTGAAGTCACTTAAAAGAAAAAAAAGTAGATTTTTTAATTTTTAAAATTTTAGAAATTTTTATGTTTTTCAAATGAAAATAAATAAAATCGAAATCATAAAAAAATGATGAGATGTATAACATAAATCAAATCGAAAATAAAAAAGAAAAGGGAAATAAAAAAAAATCAAAATAAAGAATCATAAGTAAAAACAAAAATAAATGAAATCAAAACAAAAAATATAAAAATATAAAAATTAATACAAAATCAAATCTCAAATGAAAACGAAAATACACTAACCCTAGCCCCAAACGTATATATGAATAAAACAAAAATAAAAAAGAGAGTTGAATGAGAGTTTATGTTTGCCTGCAGGTTAACAAATGAAGAGAAAACAATGACGACAATAAGGATGGAAGAAGACTGCATGGGAGAACGAGGGTGAGGAGAAAGGAATACGGAACGACGAGGGATCAAGTTTGAGCAAGGAGGAAATGCGGGCTTGCAGGACGACGACTGCACACAGATGAGATAGTGAAAGGGATGAGGAGTTGTGTGAAGAAAAGGCCGTAATGGAGAGGATCACATGAAGGAAGGGAGTTGTGGATCGATGCAGAGAGAGAGGTGGGGCTGCGAGAGGTAGCGAAGGCAAAATAGTTTGCAGGGATAAGAAGGAAAGGGAAGCCGTGGAGAGGAGGGCAGCAAGAGGAGGATGCAACAGATGGAAAAGACACAGATAGGAAGTGAAAATCTGGAAGAAATGAAGGACGGCTAGTGTTTTGAAAGGGGCTCAAGTAGTAGGGGAAGGAAAAACGTAGGAATGGAGGAGCAATGGCAGCAACAAGGGAGAAGAAGAGGGTTTTCTTTAAAAAAATTGAAATTTTGCAGTGAAACGAAAACCCAGCCAGCAGATCGAAAAACTCAAATAAATGGTAGCTAGAAAACCCTTTAAAATATTTCCAGAAATTCTGATTAAAATGTTAAATCTTTTTTCTTCAGATTTATTCCTGAAACCCTCATGAAAGTTTCTAGATCTAAAAAATTTCACAACCCTTACAATGTAAAAATTTGAATCATATCCCTCCAAAATTATGTAAATAAACTCCAGACTAGGGCCTAGATCTGGACTCTACACAAATTTCCACTTTAGATCTATAGTTGCACAACAACGCGCAAACACCTAAGCGATATGTACAATGATAAAAATAAAACTAAAACCCAGAAAAACCCAAGTCAGAAAACCAAAAATAATTTACAGATCTATGCACAAGAATGGTAGATCTATCAGATCTGAGGAGTATGTGTCCAACTCCGCTCCCAGATCTGATAATATAAGGCTCTCAATAGCCAGATCTATCAATTTCCCACATAAAAATTAAAAAAATTTAAATTTTAAGGAGGTGCTTAACTTAAAACCCTTCTTGCATCACCAACAAAAAAAATCTTATGATAAGGCTGAGATTAATTTTACTGGGCTCCTCAGAAAACACGAATCAGAAGTTGGTTGGTCCAATTGAAAACTTCCCATAACGTTTGAGGATCTAAAATTAAGATTTTCTTGCAAAACTCAATACAGCGATTAAAAATAAAAAGAAAAAATAGTAATAAAAATCAAACAAATAAAGATACTTGCTATTACGTTCAAAATTTAGATTATTATTCAAACTACAACAATTGAGCAAGATGCCTGTACTCAAATCACTCTTTAGAAGATATCATCAATGGCCTTAGAAAAAATTATGCATGAAAATAACACATCTTACAGTATCCCCATGAAGAGTAACACCAACAAAACCTAACCCCAAAGTCTTTTTTTATTACCCATACAAAGATTACATGAGCTTTTCGCTAAGCACACGACTCAAAGGTCAGATCATCAAATGACAAATGACTTCCTATTTAAAGATAAATCCTCAAATGGCTAGTTCGAGTGATCCTTATCAAAGCAATCTCGACCGTTGATGTGTAATATTCCTAATTAGCCATGGCTAATTCGAATATTCGATTTTGTTCAATTTTCGCCTTCTATATTTATTTGTAAATAAAAAGTGAGGAAGGGGGAACATAACTCACTTTTAGAATAAAAAGTAATTTCCTAGTAGCACAACGTTGCAACTTAAGGGGAGCTAAGGGGGCCAAAGGGGGACGCAGAAATGGGGCCCATGCAGACACATGGAGGGACTACGGAGGAGGAAAGGAACACGTGGCAAGAGGGGAATCACGTAGGAGGAGGTGAGCCTTGGGATTGACAGAGGCAAAGGCTATAAAAGAGAGAGGAGCCCCCTCATTTTGATCATTGAGTTATATGCATTTTGAGCTAGTCGTTTCGACTTCTGAGCACGCTCACTGTTTAGCTAGTCTGCAGCATTGTTTAGTGCATTGAGTGTCTCCGTTCGGAGATCTCACCCTTAGTCCCGGGGGACTTCGAGTGCCTGCTCATGCAAGGTATTTCCATTGGCATTTCAATAGTAGTTTTATCAACATTTCAGCAACAGTTTTATCAGCGTTTTGGAGGACTGCACAACACTGAGAGAGGGATGCAGTTCTTTCTGGCAGCAGTGTTGGATTGGGGTTTGCAGGAGAATTTATGCTGGGTGATTGAGCAAGGGACTAGCCCTTGTCTATTGGATGATTTTTGGCAGGGTTTCAGGTGAAGTTTCAGGAAGAGTTTAGAGGGGTTTCCTTTAGTGGCAGCGCAAAGCTTTGAGGAACTGTGCAGAACCCTAAGGGGGGTGATTTTCGGGGGTCGGCTATTCCAGGAGAGCTTTCTGGGTTTTGCTGGGTTTCTTGAGTAGAGCCCGAATCCATAGTTTCAGCTTATTCCGAGGAGGGGAGCAGCCCCAAATCATCAGTTGTTTCCTAGCAGCAGCAGTGGCATAACAGCAACATACACGCAGAGAGGCCATTCTTTGTTATTCTGAGAGTATTTCTTCACTTGCCTTGTGCAAGTCGAGGTGCCCTCTTTCTAATCACCTCCTGTACTTATCTTATTGCTCAGTATAATAAAATGACTTAGCATTTTACGCTGCATTTCTTGAGTATCTGCTTATATTTCCTGTTTACATTATTATATGTTGTACCATAGTCATTTTGTCATTTTTGGGTTATTGTATCATTTGCACGTATTTGGTTGGAGTTTTGCTGGGGTTTGAGGAATATTTTGGGTTAGGGATATTACAGTGGTATTAGAGCATAGATCTGGCTCAGCTTATGGAGCAAGCAATCTATGACACCGGGGGAAAAACCCTACATCTGTTACAGAGGTTGGAGATACAAGGACACTAGGCGTAGGATGGAGAACACTTACGGAGAGGGAGACTGTGTTCTGGTGGTAGACACAGAACAAGAGGAGCTTGTGGTGGACGCAGGACAGAGGGAGCCTATGGTGGACGCAGAGTAGGAGGATCCGATGGCAGATGATGATGGGAAGAGATTTGCGGATATGAACCTCAAATATTTGCAGGATTTGTCGAGGAAAATTGACATGATGGGGCAGAGATTCATGGCAGTAGAGGCTAGACAACGTGAGAGCCCACAGTTTTTTCAGGTTGGTGAGGGATCGGGTGCATCCCACCATTTTCCAGAGAAGTGTGATACTACACAGCAGGTGGCCTCACATGCCCCTACACGCTCTACCATGCCTACTTTCTTAGGAGCCGACATGGGGGCTGTAGCCTAGCAGGAGGTAGAACCCAGACATATGGGCGATTATTTTGCAGAATACCAGGTCAATGGGTAGGAGTTCAGGGAAGCCCTCTCATTCAGAGATTTTGTTCAGCTCCAGCGGGATAGTAGACCCCGCGCCCATCATAGAGGGTACCGACATTACCATGATGGTGACACCGACCGTTCAGCGAGTAGGTTCCACTTGCCTACCTTTGATGGTTCATCAAACAGTTTGGCAAAGTCTTGGGTGGAGAAGCTGGACATTTATTTTCAGCTTAACCATATGTCAGAGACAGAGGCCATCAAGGTGGCAACATTGCATTTGGATGGTGAGGCCCAGGATTGATAGTTTCATGGAATGGTTACACTAGGGCACTCCACAGTGATGATATATGCCAAGTTTACCTAGAGACTGATGGAGTGATTTGATCGGAGGGGTCCAGAGCAGCATTTTGTTGAGCTGACGAGGCTCAAACAGACAGGGAGCTCAGAGACCTACATTGCAGATTTCTTGAGGGTCTCTGTGATGGTGCCAGACCTATCCATGGCACAGAGGGTCTATATGTATGTTGAGGGGTTAGCAGAGCCACTTCGGGGTCTAGTTCGATCCACTAGACCAGACACACTTTAGGACGCTATCAGCAGGACCAGGGACTTATAGGATGTTTTACCCAGGACCCAGATACCTTACCCCTAGAGACATGCTTTTCATTCTAAGGGGAAAGATGTGAGGATTCTACCTCCAAAGGGGAATCTAGGACGAGTACAGCTTGACGATGATGCCAGGAGGGAGCTGAAGAAGAAGCGGTTGTGCTTCACTTGTCAGGAGCCATGGGCACCAGGACATAGATGTGCTGCTGGTAAAGCACATTTTATTGAGGTCTTCTCCAAGAGCAGTGGAGAAGAGGATGATGAGATGATGTGGAGGTAGGAGATAGCCATGCCATATAGGGACTTTTTCCACCACCACTTCCAGCAGCAGGTGGTGCATCTTTTGGACCCACAGGAGGGGCCCTTATAGCATTGCGAGGAGTTCCCAAGTATCTGACACTATGCGTACGGGGGACAGTACGTGGCCAACGAGTATCAGTTTTGGTGGACAGTGGGGCGACCCACAACTTCATCGATGCCCAAATGGTTGAGTGGAGAGGCATACCGACAGAGTGGTCAACCAATGCCAAGCCAAACACCCCAGTTTGAGGACGTACCAAAATGAAGAGTGGGACGTAATCGACAATTTCTTCCTAGCATTTAACATCCTGTTTCTGCCCAGGGAAGAAAACAGGATGGCTGACTCTCTTGTGGTAGCTGCAAGCACTTTTAGGCCCCCACAGAATCCACTCCTCAGATATGAGATAGAAGTCAGACATAGGCCTTCAATACCTGATAATGTCAAACACTGGTAGGTATTCAAAGATGACGAGCAAGTAAAAAGATTCATAGATTTTGTTGGGGAGTTTGCCCACTCCACCATTGATCAAGAAGAAGAAGAAGCAGAATAGGAAGCCGCTCCATGGAAGGACACAGTAGTTGGGCAAAAAATTGTGCAACTAAAAGGAAACACCATCCCTCGTGGACTTGTTCCACTAGAAAGACTTTTCAATAAAGACAACATAGCATCCAAACCAATGGCCCCAGAGAAGGATGAGCAAGTTGAAGACTGCAACATTAGATCAGAAGAGGAACCCTTTAGATAGTGGGGATTGGACTTTATTGAAGAAATCAACCCATCTTCTAGCGACCAACACAAGCGGATTTTAACAACCACTGACTACTTTACCAAGTGGGTAGAGGCTATCCCAGCTAGGAATGCTACTGATTCAGTGGTGATAAAATTCATGGAGGAGAACATATTGTCCCGCTTTGGGTGTCCTTTTAAAATCATCATTGATAATGCATAGGTCTTCAAATATGCCAAGTTCACCAACTTCTGCCAAAAATTCAACATCATTATTAGACACTCCACTACATATCACCCTCAAGGGAATGGCTTGGCCGAGTCTTCTAATAAAAATGTGGTGAGAGTTCTAAAGAAGACCATCACTGAAAATCAAAGGAATTGGGACTCTCAACTAAAGTTTGCTCTGTGGGTTAACCATGTAACACCCAAAAGATCCACTAGGAATATGGCAAGGTTGTTGTCTTCCCTATCCAATTAGCAATGTCAATTGCTAAGTTGCTGCAAGAAGCTGAGGAAGAGTCTAGCACCTTGACTAGAAGAATAAATCAGCTGGTGGAGCTTCACAAGAACAAAGAGCAGGGGGGGACCAAACTATCAAACTATCAACAAAGGATGAAATCTCTGTTTGACAAGAAGGCTAAGTGTCATGTAGAAAGAGTTATTTTTACGAACAAACCTAACCTCCCTAGGAGTCTAAGACTCTCTAGTGACAAACAAAACAAACAAGAGCAATCCTTCTCTAAATATACATTATTCTATGAGAAACCAAGTGTCGTTCAATCCTACCTCAAATCCAACGCTTGTTGTAGTAGTCCAGCCTTGCTGATCCAGATGAGCTCCTCCTTCACTTTAAGACCTGCATACACTAACAGTCAAACGATTACATAAC
>APFE030828322.1:231968-249230 GCA_000404065.3 Pinus taeda
AGAGATAAACATGTTTTTAGTGAATTTCTCTCTTTTTTGAAGTTTGACATGAAGAGCAGAGGTATTAGGCTTGACAAGGAGGATAATATGACTATTGATGGAGCCACATTAACTGCAGATAGTCATGGTGACAAATTTCAGTGTAACACTAAGTACAGACCTGTTGAGCAAGGACATTTAGTGCTCATATGGGATGTCAGGCGAGAAGACAAAGGCAAGCATGGGAAATTTGATCCACTATGGTTGGGCCCCTTCAAGATTGCAGAAGAGAGGGGAAACAACACTTACATGCTTGAAAACTTGGACGGTGAACTGATGGAACTGCCTATAAATGGCCAATTCTTAAAATTTGTTTTCAAAATTAGAGATATCTGTCTCTTACTCATTGTAAATATCTGGTGTGTGTTGAAACTATTATTTCAAATTTTTAGTTTATTATCGAAAAGTCCTTTTTACAGAATTATATTTTGTTAAAAAATAACTCCATGCCCAATGGAAGGAAAGGCTACTAGTCTACAGGTCCTTGGCACCTTGCCAACATGGCACTGTCCCCAGTTGGAGCCAATGTTGTCACTCATTGTATTGTGGGTTTCAATGGGCCAAGTTTTCCCAAGAGTAGTGAAGTTTGGAGCCTCTGTCCCAGGCCATAGATGCTATTAGAGCCAAATCAGACCCTCTCCATTGTGTAGGGCTCGAAAAGAGCTTTCCAACGGTATATGGAAGTTTGAAAATGGACTCCTGGAGCAGAAGTTAAGGCATTTTCAAGTCTAGCTTGGAAAAGCCAAGCAAACCCCAGAAATGACTAAGTGGAGGCAAATCGTAGTTGGAGGTCCGGAGGGCTGATCGCAATCGCATATCAGCGTCGATTGGTTAGGAGCACTGATGCTAGAAGGAACAATGATCCATCGTTCACCTATTGGCGGTCGTCAGGTGTGGGTAGAACTTTTATCGCATAATCGGCGTATCGCAGTCCGAGCTGGCCATCAGTTACGACATACTCCTAAACATGTGGTGGGTCGATACTGCGATATTATGTTGCACCGCCGGGAGGGGTTGGAAAGTGTTAACAAAGAAAATCATGGGAAAACAGGGGTCGAGCCTCCCCTTTGCTCTCTCCTCCACATGGCGTAATCCCACATCCCGACGACCTTGCATCACGACAATCCCGCAGTTCGGCATATCAACGGGTTCTAAGAACTTTAAAGACCTGTGAACTACCAATTTGCAATTTTTGTGTAACACACCGGGGCACCGAGAAAACATTTTACAAAGGAAAATACCGAAAAATGAGGGTTTGGCCTCCCCTCTCTCTCTCTTCCACGTGGCATTGGTGATCAATAGTGGTTGTAGTCACAAATTGTTGAAATTCTTTGATCTTGCGATAAAATGAGAAATCGTCGGGGGAGGGCCGAAAAGGTCTAACACAGGAGAGGCAGACAAAATAGGGATGGGTGGACCCCCTTTCTCTCTCCTCCAGGGGACCATGTGACAACCTCTGATTGGCCCTCTAAGCTGACAAGGCAGCTAACATTAGCAGTGATGTGGCAATACAGTTGATGACATGGCATAGACATGTGTCACTAGGTTTCAGTGTTTTCAAGGATGACATGGGGCCATTTCTAGGTGCCACATGTCACCACTCACAAGGTGACACATGGCAATGATAACGTCACCCTGTGGATTGACGATCGCAGCAGTTAAAGGAAAAAATCTTAAGACATTGGCGCATTGCGATTGCGATATGCAGGACTTCCCTTCTGGATGCGATAAAGTAATAAGACAGGGTCCATAAGGACCTCGTGTCTGGACTATCGGCCGACTCCAAAGAAAAAGGTAAGGGACCTTCTCCTCTAGCATGCGATTGCGATATGTTGGCACTCCCCTCGGACGCGATAAAGGATTAAGGAAGGGTCTATAGGGACCTCGTGTCCGGACTATCGGCTCGCGCCAAGGGAAAAGCGTAGAGCTGGGTAAAACAGTGTTGAAGTGTATATATGTGGGAGAAATCGATAACAAAGGAAAAGGCCTTCAGACTCAGGCCCGAGGGCCTTAGCGCCTGAGGGATCAGCCCCTCATCCCAGCTCCTGGTCATATGAGGAAAGGCACACGAAGGGCTACGATAAGGGGGGCTAAAGGGGAAATCCAAAAAATGCCTATTTTCACCTGTTTCAGAGGAAAAAGCCTGTGCCCGCGTGACTATGTTGTTTCCATGGAATGCAGCTCACCCACCATGTCAAGGCACTGGTTGTGCAGTACATAGGTTTAAATGGGTGGAGGGGCCGACAGCTAGGGGACTTTAAGGGAGCATGGTGCAGCGATGGAGCAGTGCATGGGATTCAGGAGGATTAATGGTTCAATATGGGGCCTCGTCCCTCTACACAGCAAAGTACTGCAAAGGAAAGCGCTTTAAGTTGACCCAACCCCCACTTCACAAAACAAGGCATATCAACAGTAAAGGAAAAAGCGACGGGGTCAGTTGAGTAGCACAAGAGGCCATACCATGAACAAATTACAACCTGAGGCCGATGTGATCATAGGATGGGCATAGAGACTTTCATTTACTATTCTGTCCGATTATTTAATTAGTTTTGTCCTGTAACATGCCTACCTTCCAATAAGGCATCAATTTCTGTAATATATTTTTGGGCTACGAAGCCATTCATGATTGATACAGCTAGTCGACTTGACAATTGAGTCTAGGGATAGATATTTTTTCTGTAATGTAGTTTCTTGCTCCCCTTTGATAAATAGGGGAAGGCAAGACTTAGTTGAGGTTCATAAATTCTAGAGAAGACACTACATGTTATATTTTTAGACTATATCTCCTTGGTAATATAGATCTTTTCAGAATATCAAGGAAATAGTGGTGATTCCCTCTTCAAAGGATTACAGTATGTGTTCCTCTTTGTTTAACGTATTTTTAAGTCCATGCTTCTTCCCTGAATTTATGTAATTATTGTTGCTAGATGTGTCTTAAGCTCCTTCACAGATTCATTAGTATCTATATGTTAATGCAAATGCCTATAATTGTTTCACAGATTCATTTGTTTGAACATTGTTTATGTATATGCCTGTGAGGAATATTGAGATTAGATCTTTAAATTTGCATCACATGAATCATAGCTCTCGGCGCCCTCTTCAGTCATTATTTTTGCTTGTAGCCCAAATAAGCATAGAAATCCTTAATGTCTCAAGCTCTGTGTGTTAAATATAGAAGCCTTGAAGCCTTATGCTCTATGTTATGAGTTAATCTTCTTTCTTTTCCTCTCTCACACACTCTGCAAAAGATTATTAGCTGTAAGACCTTGAAGCTCTTGGCCTCCACTATTTTTATGCTTATTTCTGAGATCTGAACATGTGAACAAGTACCAGAAATCCATGTTTTATTTCTTTGAATTAATGAACCAATCTATTTCCTATGTACACATATATCTATAGATCATAAGTGTTGTCTCCAGTATCCTGTAAATCATTTGAGATGCACCATTTTAGATGTGCCCAGGCACTGATCTTGAAGCAATCCAAGTTTGTCTCTAGGAGATACAACATACCACAAAATGCAAAAGATCGTTGGGACAAACACATTTAGCATGTGGACAAAAGCCAATACATGAGCTCTAGCCTCTACCCCATCATCATGGCCATCACCCTGGTTCCTATAGGCCCTAGATGAGCCTCCTTTATAATTCAGGAGCCCATGATTGTCCCAACCCCTGGTAGGCAATGAACTGCCCTACTTTAATGGGGGTAGCCACTGCTATATCTTACAAATTAGGATCTTATCCCTTGAGCCTTGAGTAGTTAATTAAAGAAAAATCATAAAATAAAAAAGGCATATAAAGAAGGGTGGAAAAATCAAGGCCGAGACACTTCATGTACCACGATTTCTCCCTCTTATACATTATATACCCAAGTGTGGGCTTCCATTTTACTAGATACCCTTGTACCCTAGCATGTGGCCCAGGGCTTCCCCTTTCACTCGCTACTCCATTCATCTCTTTATCACATGCCACCACCCTTTAAAGGATGTGCCTTGGATATACTATCCCCTTTAAATGTAGAAACCACCTAATAAGATACTTGGTTAACCCCACTTGTAGCTTAGAGACATTGGCACATGCCAAAGCCGCCATGGAAGGAGATGCCATTATGAAGTGCCCCCTATTGTCCATGGTTTGTAAGCTCTTTTACTTGATTTCCTTTAATGACTTGTTGTAATGGAAGGTTAGGGGACACATTGGATCTTATGCGGGATTGCAGATGGTCTCCATTTTGGGTTTGGTCTCCCTATACAAAGTCCTAACCCTCCAGAGGGCTACATTGACACATGTAGGGTGTGTTGAGAGCCATGGGCCTCCACAGTAGTAGACAACACTCAATGGATCCCCAGAGATATTCAAATATTGCTCGATATTCACCTATTGGACAAGGAAGATGCACCTGGTTCACCATGCTAAGCCAGCACCACTATTGTAGCATGCACTTGGCAAATGACCAAGTACTTGTATGATGATGTGACATCACTTACACCATCACCTAAGCCCTTACAAATGTTCTACAGACATCTTAGACCTAGTTGGAGACCCATGAGGTTACTTGTGTGACATCACACCCATTGGGAGCACCACAAGTTTATTATTTGGAAAACAGGGGGGAAACGTCTTGTCCACTACTTTTGGGAGTCCTATTCATCATTATGGAACTTATGTGTTAGTTTTTGTAGCATAGGTTGTGTGCTAGCCTTGAAATTTTGTTGAGAGACTAGAATACATGAGATCTCCAAAACCTAGAAATCGTTTCTGGAAATTCTGCTTAAAAATAACTTAATTAGATTATTAACTAGTTTTTAAATATTTCCTAAGTCTAAACTTAGGGAATATGGTTAATTAATTATTATTAATTAAGTCAAGGTGTGAAACATCTAGAAACTCACATAGATCGACTCCAATATGATCTTAGCCATCGATTATGTTTTAATATTGGTCGTTGGTGCTCCAATAGATGATTATAAGAGGAGGTCGATGTGGTGATGGAAAACATACTTGAGAGGTTTGGTTTCATGAGAGAGTAGCAGCAGTGAGTTGCTAGAGAAAAAGATAGTGAGAACGAAGCGGTGAGAGAGGGGTAGAGATAGTGAAACCGGAGGAAGGTTTCCAGATCTGGTGAGTATATTTGCATAGAGGCAAAAGAGCCACAAAGAGGTTGTTGCTAAGGTAGTGCAGTTTCCTCTAGAGGCAGTTTCGATTCTACTGGGGAAAGATGAGTTTCAGTGCCAGAGGCTAGACAAAGGTTCCATAGGCCAAGAGAGACATTTTCCCAAAGAACAACATACTAGACGACTTGAGGAGAGGTTGATTCAAATTGAGTGCAAAAGGGACTGAGCTAGGGTGATGCAGTAGCTGCGTAAAGCCAGTTTGGATGGCTCACTTGGAGTTGAGGTCTGAACCCGGATTTTCCTGTGGGGTGAGGGACTTTCCTCAGTAGATTTTTACCAGTATTTTCTCTGCAGGATTTCCAGTATTCGACATCCAGATTGTACTCAGATTATTTTGTTGTTCTACTTAGTAGTAAAACCCTCAGCTATTGCACCGATTTTCCCAAGTTGGGTTTTTCTTGGGACATTTATCCAAAAATAACTGTGTTATTTTTTATGTGTGTGCGCTATCATTTCTTCCAGCGTTTATTCTTTCACAGTTTTATTTGTGTAGATTGCAGTGTGATTTATTCAGTATTTGTTGTAGTAAATAGTAAATAAATTGTTAAATTATATTAAAAATTAGGAGAATAATTTCCAATAGCCGCAATACGATTTCAGTTTGGAATTTTCACATTATGGACTTCATGAGGCTTCTTAGAAGGCCCAACAACATGTATTATTGATCATTCAACCCCTTGAAAGGTGCATTCTTTTTTTTATGAGCTAGTTTGCTAGGCTTGTCACCAAAAGTTAGTTATTTCACACATTATTTTATTCTAGGGGCTAATGTAGGTCTAATTAGCTAAATCAGATTCATTAGGAGTGTATAAATACAAGTGATGTGATTTCATTTTAGCATCATCAATCACTTGGATTTGGAACTTGTATCTCTTTAGAGATTTCCGCTATCCTTCTTGGAGGATGAAATTTTGGAGCATGGAACGACTTTTGATGTTTGGATAATTTTCGTATGTCTGGGAGCTTCTTGATGGCAAGTTTTTGGATGGTTGGATATATTCTTATACATGTAAGTATACTTTAATGCTATTCTTTCTTTCTAATTTTCTCACATACATTGTTGCTGGGATTTCTCTATACTAGGGCTTATTCGTTGCATCTCTTATGCAAAGTTGTGGAAATTTTGTTTCTAGATAGTGAATGCTTCATGTATGGGTCATGTATAATGAATGAATGTTCCTAGGGATGTTTCACTACAAAAATTCATCTTGATAAGAAGTTTATCTCAAAAAGTGAAGTATAAAGTCTTTGACGCTGCTTTTGTTGTTGCTCTAGGGCCAAGCAAAGTTGTCTTTAAGGCCTCGCTGAACTATAAAATTTGGAGGTCCATAGTCATAATTCTACTTGACTCCAAATCTCCCCAAAGGATTATGCACTGGTCCACCCAAAGGCGATCACCATAAACCTTTCTCATCTAACTCTCTCCTTTTCTAGGCCTAACACGTTAGGTCACCTAGGGCATCATCTATCCTGCAGACGAACCATAAAAAAAATTCAATCTCTTGGCCCCTATTGCATTGGTGTGTCTCTTAGGTGACCTCCAATTTTGAAGAAATTCCAATGGTGGGATCTTGAGATATCTCAAGCCCTAGCCTCAAGATTGAATCTTGCCCCTGGTTTCCTTAGGCTAGAAGCCTCATTGGGACCCCCATATTGTCTTGCATTAAAAAATCTTTCTTTGGTTCCTTTTTCCCTTCGGAATAGGTTAAGCATATCATTGGTTGTTAAACCCTACCCCCTTGACCTACCCTCTGGGTCCACTTGGTCCCGTGTGGTCGCGTACACTATTAAGGGTAATTCTTCAAGGATCACTGCGAATCCAAGCTTTCACAAGAATTTCAAGGTCTAGGAACCCCCATTATAAGATACATACTCTAAACCTAAACCTTGAAGTTCCCCTTAAGCCCTTCCTTGAAAGATTTAAACCTTGTCTCCATGGCAAGCAAGCCACATATTTGAGCCTCTCTTGTGAATAGGCTTCTAGGATCACCCCTCACCCTATCATTGGTCTATCCATTTAGTGATCCTCATCATAACGGGTCTCTTCCCATCGGTGAAAGTCCATAAAGAGTAGGGAGCCTTAGTCTAGGTGACAATGGGCTATTGCTCCATTTGTTTTGTAGAAATTTATGAATAATATGACACTTATTCAACCGAGATTATCCTGATTATACACTATTGCGGAATACATTCATAATACATAATCTCATCTACGTTGATCATCAATTTTTCAGTATTCAGAAACATACACATGCGCACATAGAAGCATCAAACACATATATCAACATAGTATGTATCCCGGGGAAAGCATCTTGCTAAAAACCCCAAACTATTTGTATATTATATGATTGATAACATGTAACAAACATAGTACAATACTCCTCACAAGTACTTAGTACTATCTCCACCCGTTACACACAATACAGCTCAGATCTGATCTCCAAATCTCCTCCGCTGCTTGCCTGCCTCCACTGCACAATCCTCAAGAACAATAATTGATAACCAAACTCGTTCCAAGTTCTTTTTACCTTGGAAAATCACTCACACTAGTAATCACGTGAGCACAGGCTATAATCATTTGTTCTTGGCCACAATTCTCATTGGCATAACTCAATCCCACTGATTGTGGAAGATCTCATGCACAACTATAGTCACAACTGATAGCAATCTCAATCTCTAACACTTGTCTCCACTGAACTGTACATGCATTGAGTTAATTGATGTATTCTTCAGTTTCATTATGAGTTAATAATTAGTGAATTAATTAATAACTAATTCACACAACTCATCACTTAGTCTATTTGCCAGTTAGACTAAATACAACTAGTTCAACCAAGTCAAATTGAACACAACTCCATCAACTCCACCTCCAGCTCCACTAAACTCAACCAGTTGAGTTGTAACTGAAGTCCTGCATGCAATAGCTCAATCAACCCATAGGTAACCACGTGATTCCTTCTGTTAGCTGCATGTGCCACATCTATAGCTCCAATTGAGGTGCTCCAAGAGAATAAGATAAAGTTTATAGTCTAAATATTATTATGAGCTAATAATATTTGACTGCTCTATATTTAGACTTGACAGTGTCACCGCTGTTGTCTAAAAATATAAGTCCATCTATTTTTGCCAACTTGACCAATCATCCATAAACAGCATCTTGCAACTCATAGACATGATCCATATGTCTAAAAATAGACATAGTCTAAAAATAGACTTTGCGCTATAATTTGCCTACGGGCCCACTTAGTGAAGGTGACTCCTTTCCACTAAACTCCATCATATTGTTGTATTCTCAACACTCCCTCTCAACAAGATATGGATTATCAGCAACCCCTATCCTGCCTCGATGGTATTCGAATTTTCTCCTGGTGAGCGCCTTCGTCAAGATATCAGCATCTTGATCCTTCGTTGGAATGTATGAAAGTAACATGATTCTCCGCCGCACACAATCTATGATATGATGGTACCTGATGTCAATATGCTTAGATCTATCATGAAATACAGGATTTGCCGAGAGTTTAATGCAACTCTAGTTATCACAGTAAATCACAGTAGGCTCTAAATGAGAACTGAACAAGCCGACTAGAATCTTCCTCATCCATATAGCCTTGCATCCAGCTAAACTTGTTGCCATATACTCGGCCTCTGCTGAACTGAGTGCCACGGACCTCTGCTTCTTGCTTTTCCAAGAAATTCCTGTCGACCCTATACTGAAGACCCCTCCTGATGTGCTCTTTTTGTCCGTTGGGCTTCCTGCCCAATCTGCATCTGTGAAGCCACATAGCTTCACCTCATCCTCCTATCTGTACCACAATCCATATCCCGATGTGCCTCTCAAATAACGCAATACATGCTTGCCTGCCTTCCAGAAGAGCTTGGTTGGCTTAACCATAGCTTGTGAAAGCTGATTAACAGCATAGCATATATCCGGTTGTGTATTGACCAGATACATAAGCGACCCCACCAACTGTCGATAAACAGTGGCATCCACTTCTTCTGCCGAAGTGGCATCCTCCTTCCTCCAACCTCCAGGAAGAGGAGTATCAATAGGCTTGCAGCCATGCATGTTGAACTTCTCTAGTATCTCCCGAGCATACTTGCCCTGAGAAACAAATAGTCCATCACTGTGCTGCCAGATTTCCAATCCCAGGAAATAATAAAGGAGGCCCAAGTCCTTCATCTCAAACTCCTTAGCAAGATCAGCCTTGCATGAAAGTATCAACAGCTCATCACCCATTAGAATCAAATCATCTACATACAGTACAATGATAAGCAACTTACCCTCCACCACAATCTGGTATAGGTTAGGATCCACCTCACTCTTGGAGAATCCAAGTCCGGTGAAATAGCTGTCTATCCGTGTGTACCAAGCACGTGGTGCTTGTTTCAATCCATACAACGCTCTCTTGAGCCTGCACACATGCGACTCGCTGCTGAAGATCTCAAAACCTTCGGGTTGCTTAATGTACACCTCCTCCTCGATGACTCCGTTGAGGAATGCAGTCTTCACATCCATCTGATGAATGTGCCATCCCATCTGCACTGAGAGAGCAAGAATCGTCCGTATGGAAGAATACCTTGCGACAGGTGCAAAAGCCTCCTCATAATCGATCCCCTCTATCTGTGAAAAGCCTAGGGCAACAAATCTTTCCTTGTACTTCTCCACACTCCCATCAGCTGCTTGCTTAACTTTGTCAATCCATCTCGAACCCACCACTGATTTCCCTTTCGGTCTTGGGACAATCTCCCATGCACTGTTTTTGACAATCAAATCAATCTTCCACAATGGCGTCTACCCATGCGGGATCCTCCACAGCCATCCTCGAAAGAGGATGGCTCAGTCGACACATTTGCTCATAAGAGCCATGTATCGAGTGTACCGATCAGGTGACTGTCTCTACTTGCATTGGGTTTTAGGTGGTCCTACAACTTTCTCTGCTTTTTGAGCCAGTCGCTCAGCTTCTATCCAGTGCTTTCGCCCTCTGATGGTTGGCGCTGCATGAGTGGTCTCTACCACTCCATGAACTTTGTCCTGTGGCTGACCCACGTCCTGAAGCTCATCCTTAGGAACTAATAGCTCCTCATCTGCATGCAAGTGCGGCTCCCTCTCAAGCGAACACTTAATGGCTTTCTCCTCCTGAAATTTTATATCCCGTTGCACAACAGTTTTGCCACTGTCTGACAAATACACACGATAGTTGTGGGGCATATCAGTGTACCCCACAAATATCCCAACCTTTGCTGTTCACTCCAACTTCTTCCTAGCATCCTTCGTCACATGCATGTAAACGTTAGCACCAAAAATCCTCAAATGAGAAATATCAAGCCTCTTACCAGAATAAGCCTCCTCGCGTGTACTCATGCCAAGTATCCTGTGAGGACAACGGTTCTGCACATAAACTGTTGTATTGCATGCTTCCACCCACAAGTGAAGGGGTAGGCCCTAATCATGCAACATTGCCCATGCAACACCCACGATCGTTCTTTTCTTCCACTCAGCAACCCCGTTCTGCTGTGGGTTATGGGGAGCTATGAGCTCTCTTCGAATCCCTTCTGCATTGCAGAATTCCTTGAACTCGCCAGAGATGTATTCACCACCATTATCGCTCCTGAGAGCCTTCACCTTCTTCCCCGACTCCTTCTCAACCAATGCTTTCAACTCATAGAACTTTGAGTATGTCTCGCTCTTCTTCTGCATGCAGAAGATCCAACACTTACGAGAGAAATCATCAACAAAAATCACATAATACCTGTGTTTTGCTATCGAAGCTACTGAGAAAGCTCCACACACGTCTGTGTGAATTCTCTCAAGGATCATCGTGGCGCGACTATCCTTCTCGTGAAAGGTGTTTTTCACAAACTTTCCCAAAGTACACCCCTTGCATTAATCTGACTGCGCAAGAGTGCCTTTAGGAAGCCCAGTAGTGATCTGCTGCAATATCTTCAAGGCTTCATGGTGAAGGTGACCCAATCTCCTATGCCACAGCTCGCCATCATCCTGGCTCACCAATTCTTCTGCCTTGCATGCCATTTCTGCGCATCCATCTACATGTAATTGATAAATGTTCCTCACTCGAACCCCTATCTTTCGGGTTTCTCCAGTTGTCTTGCTGCGCAGGAAAGCCTTTCCCTTGCTGAAAACAACATCATATCCCTTGTCTTCTAACATCGCCACAGAGATAAGATTCTTCTTCAATCCTAGAACATGCATGACTTGCTTCAATACAAAGGGTTTACCAAACTCCCTCTCAAAGGAAATGGTAGCGATACCGGTCGCACTGTATCTACCATCATCGCCCATCTCGATGTGCACTTCAAGATCTTTCTCATCTAGATCTGAAAACAAATCTCGATCTCCTGTCATGTGAAAAGACGCACCACTGTCCAAGAACCATACTGATCCCATCACACTTGAAACCAAGCATGTGATCAATGAAAAATCAAGCTCAAACTGCGAGGCTAGAGCCTCTCTTGCTGCAGATTGAGCAGCTTGCTTGTTCTTTTTCTTCTGCGAACAATTTGTGGCATAGTGTCTGTGCTGGTGACAATGAAAACACTTCACCTTGGACATGTCCTGCTTCTTGCCTTTTGCACCGGAATGAGAAGCTTTCTTGTTCTTCCCCTTCTTTGCTTTGGTAGCCAAAGTGCAATTTTCTTCATCAATTGCCTTTGATGAAGATCCGTCCCTGGTATTCCGCCTGATCTCCTCTTGCACAAGATCCAACTAAAGTCGCTCTCATCCTGGCAATTTCTCCTGACCATTGAAAGAATCCTGATAGGAATGCCAACTCTTCAGAAGACCGAGTAGAGCCAAGCTCACCAAGTCCTCATCATCGATAGTCACCCCCACACTTCCCAGCTCATCCCTGCATTGGGTGAACTTCGTGAGAAACTTGGGCATACTGTCGCCCTTCTTGCATCTGATGTTTCTGAGTTTATCCTTGAGAGCCAAATTCCTCCTGTCGCTCTTGCTTTGATATAGATCTTTCAACGCTTTCCACATCAAGAATGGAGAAGCCTTTCCATGGAGGCTGGACACAATGTGATCCCTTACGCGCTCCAACAGAATCCTTCAACACTTTGTTGTCTTCTTTTGCCAATCCTCGACTTGAGCAGCATCAGTAGGTTTTGGGACATCCGAATCTATGAACTCCTTCAACCCATTATCATCTAACACCGCCTCCATCCTATCCTTCCATGTAATATAGTTCGAGCTGCCCTCAAGTGCATACTCCAATTGCAGTCCGTTGAAAGAAATTTCAACTTTGACACCAAGAAAACACTGCTGCAAATTCGAATTCTACCAGCTCAAAACTCAACTGCTTCTGATCTAAAATTCGTGAGAAAAAAATACTTCTCGTACAGAGATCGACTGTATGGCCATTCACCAGATATCTCACCTTCCAAAAGAAGGATGATTACCTGGCCCGATTACAGACTCTGCCTGAAGAAGTAAGATGTAAACACTTCTTGAATAGTAGATCTGATGATCAACCACTCTGATACCATGTAGAAATTTATGAATAATATGACACTTATTCAACCGAGATTATCCTGATTATACACTATTTCGGAATACATGCATAATACATAATCTCATCTACATTGATCATCAATTTAGCAGTATTCAGAAACATACACATGCGCACATAGAAGCATCAAACACATATATCAACACAATATGTATCCCGGGGAAAGCATCTTGCTAAAAACCCAAAAATATCTGTATATTATATGATTGAGAACATGTAACAAACATGGTACAATACTCCTCACAAGTACTTAGTACTATCTCCCCCTGTTACACACAATACAACTCAGATCTGATCTCCAAATTTCCTCCACTGCTTGCCTACCTCCACTGCACAATCCTGCAAGAACAATAATTGATAACCAAACTCGTTCCAAGTTCTTTTTACCTTGGAAATCACTCACACTGGAAATCACGCAAGCACAGGCTATAATCATTTGTTCTTGGCCACAATTCTCATTGGCATAACTCAATCCCACTGATTGTGCAAGATCTCATGCACAACTATAGTCACAACTGATAGCAATCTCAATCTCTAACACCTGTCTCCACTGAACTGTACATGCACTGAGTTAACTGATGTATTCTTCAGTTGCATTATGAGTTAATAATTAGTGAATTAATTAATAACTAATTCACACAACTCATCACTTAGTCTATTTGCCAGTTAGACTAAATACAACTAGTTCAACCAAGTCAAACTGAACACAACTCCATTAACTCCACCTCTAGCTCCACTAAACTCAACCAGTTGAGTTCTAACTGAACTCCTGCATGCAATAGCTCAGTCAACCCATAGGTAACCACATGATTCCTTCTGTCAACTGGATGTGCCACATCTGTAGCTCCAATTGAGGTGCTCCAAGAGAACAAGATAAAGTTTATAGTCTAAATATTATTATGAGCTAATAATATTTGACTGCTCTATATTTAGACTTGACAGTGTCACCGCTGTTGTCTAAAAATAGAAGTCCATCTATTTTTGCCAACTTGACCAATCATCCATAAACAACATCTTGCAACTCATAGACATGATCCATATGTCTAAAAATAGACTTTGCGCCATAATTTGCCTTCAGGCCCACTTAGTGAAGGCGACTCCTTTCCACTAAGCTCCATCATCTTGTTGCATTCTCAACATGTTTCCCTTAGCCTAGTAGTAGACCTTCAAGGATCCCCTTTTAGGACCCCTAATAGTTTGAGTGGTAACAGGTATCAAATCAGGTTCCTTCACTAGCAATTTAATAACTGGAAGGAGATCATGGAGTGGAATAAGCCAGGAATTCCAGTACTTAATGGGAACAAATATGCATTTTGGAATGGAAGGATGAAAAAAAAGGCATATCTTCAAGCACAAGGATTTGATGTTTGGAATGTTGTTTTGACCGAATACAAGGAACCTTCGACTCATCCTTTGGATGACGATGGTCGAAGGCTTTACGAAAGCAATGGTAAGACTCATGAATGGTGTGTAAAATTTTGTATATGTCTAAGTTTTGCACTGCAAATCAGTGAAAGACATTTGGAACAAGCTTCAAAATATATATGAAGGAGATAAGAATGTAAAGGAGGCCAAGCTATAGACCCACCGAGGTTAATTTGAGCGGTTGAAAATGAACGAAGAGGAAAAAATTGCAGCTTACTTCCTCCATGTTGATGAATAGTGAATGCTATAGAAGCATTGGGAGAACCAATGGATAGCAAGGTAGTTGTCCGAAAGGTGCTAAGATCACTTCCTGAAAGGTTCAATGCTAAAGTATCTGTGCTAGAAGAAAGAGATGATTTATAAAAGTTCAACATGAACAAATTGCATGGAATACTTTCAACGTACGAAATGAGAAAGGAACAAGAGAGTCCATATAACTGAGAAGCAAGATTCACAACATCCAAGAAGACTAGGAAAAACAAATAGGAATCAAGGCCAAGTTCTAGTTGTTGCAATGATGAATACTGAGATGAAGAGGTTGCAAACTTTGTGAGAAAATTGAAAAGAGGAATAGGAAAATTCAAAGCTAGGCTTCCCTTAATATGTTTCAATTGTGGTGAGATTGGTCATTTTGCTGCCAAGTGTCCACAGAAGAACTCTGATGAAGAAGAAGCACCCAGGAAAGGAAAGATAAATCAAAGAATATTCAACAAACAAGATAAAAGGAAAGGCTTTAAGAAAAGCTTTTACTCTAAGGAAGATAGCTCCTCATCTGAAGAAGAAAGTGACACAATAAGAGTACTATTCGTGGTCAGGGACAACAGGAAGGAAGCTCCTAAAGAAGAAGAAAATGATGAAGAAGAGATGGATGAGATTTAATTTCAAAATGAAATGGTTAGAGTTATAAAGGATCTCAAGGTTGAAAGAGTAAACATCAAATCTTTGTAAGCAAACTAAAAGAAGTAAAAGAACATGCTAGAAACGCCAATAAGAAGAATGAAGAATCGAATGAAACCATCATTAGCCTTGAAGTACAGTTGGAAGAAGCCCAAAAAATTAAAGAATCACTCAGAAGAGAATTGGGAAGAAAGCAACAAGGCAAGGGAAGATCTAGAAGCAGATATAGTCACTCTATGAAAGGAAGCACATAAAAGAAATATCCAACAAAACTTTAGAAATAGCTCCAGAGCATTGGATGATCTCATTAGCAGTCAAAGGCTAGACAGTGATAAGACATGATTGGGCTATAGGAAAAAATTTGTAAAAGGCTTGATCTCCTCCATGAAAAAAGGGGAGATGGATATAAAACCTATGCAAGAATTACTAAATGATCTATCAAGAAGGAAAGAGGTTTCCCAACAGAACAGAGGGTTCAAGACAGCAAGAAGGCTATTGGAGAACAGTACCACGAAGACGGTCTCCCCCTGTCAGGTATGAAACCATCATTCTTGGTGTCTGTTACTCTTGCGAAAATTTTGGACATAAAGCTGTAAATTGTCAGGCCTATGATAGGAACATAAGCAAATTTGGAAGGTATTTTGGGAATGATTATCCCAGAAATTTTCGAGAGGATTACAAGCATAAGAATGATAGGTTTGAATATCTAAGAAATGAAGTAGAATGTCATAAATGCAAAAATTTTGGACATTTGGCTAAAGATTACAGGTTAACCGCCCCCCCAAGGGAATCACAACAAAATCTAAATGCTCCTCCAAAAGTGTGGAAAATGAAAATAGAGAGTTGCACACTTGCCCTAAAAGCTTAAAGAAAGAAGAATGCATGGTAGGTTGATAGTGGTTGCTCAACACATATGATCAACGACAAAAACAAATTCATATCTCTGAAAGAAGGAAAGGATGGAACAATATCCTTTGGAAATGACAGATCTGCAAATGTTATGGGAACAGGCATTGTCAAGCTTGGAGGAAAGGATGCTACAACAAAGGATGTTCTTCTCATTGAAAATATGACTCATAGTCTGTTGGGTCCCCATAATACTAGTGATTACCCCATTAATATTGTAGTTGTACCCCTTATTAATATTGTTGTGCCCCTATTGTGCCCATATTGTTACTATTGTGCCCCATAGAAGCCCACTATTGTTATTATTGTGCCCTTACATTATTATTGTTATGTAGGCTCTGATTATGTTATGATCCCTTAGACTCCTATATATAGAAAGGAGGTCTTTTCATTTGTATCATCCAAGAATTGTTCATTTATGTAATGTAAAGGAGGTTTCCCCCTCGAAGAGGCTGAATTATAAGGCGTTGATCTATCTTTTCTATCTTTTCTTGAGCTAGTTCCATAACATTTGGTATCAGAGCTTTGGATTCTAGGGTTTCGCTGCTCCAAACAAGTCATCGTGGAATTTTCTCTATAACTTTTTTTCTGTGACGTTTCAGAAGTTGAAACAAAAACCCATTTGAGAAGACATTGCGCTAAATCTCGGGTCCGAATTTTAGAGCATTTTGTGCTATAATTGCGGAGATATGATCTGAGGAAGTTGGTCTTCTTGTAGATTCCTGAATTACATTCCAAACAGGTGACCTGGGGAAAATCGTCATAACTTTTTCTCTAAGCATTGGATTGAAATTGCGTAAAAAGCACAGAAAGAGGACGGATTGTACTTTCTTCTATATATTTTTTAGAGCTAGAGGTCGAAACAGTGACTCGTGGAACGTTGTACAAGTTCGCTCTACTGAATTAGTCTATAATCAGGTCACTGTGGGAGATTTGGCATAACTCTTCATTGGAGAATCCAATTGGGGTCAGACTAGTGGCATTGGAAAGAGGACACAGAGGGCTACCGTAGGTCACAATTTCAGAATTGGATGATCCGAAATTACAGAGATACATCAGAGGCAATATCGAGCTCCTACAAAGGAAAAAATGTGTGTATATTTTTTAAAATGTTTGCTTAAGTTTGGTTTGAAAATTTATTTTGAAGGAATTCAAAGGGCATAGTGAAGCATTATTATCAGTAATTGATGCCCCGAAGAAAGTAAATGGAAACACCTAGTAGGCGACTTGAAAGCTCTAGCATGACTCATGAAGAAGAGGAAGAAATGCAACATGATATATCAAAAT
>APFE030828322.1:254050-294818 GCA_000404065.3 Pinus taeda
AAGGAGGTCTTTTCATTTGTATCATCCAAGAATTGTTCATTTATGTAAGGTAAAGGAGGTTTCCCCCTCGAAGAGGCTAAATTCTAAGGCATTGATCTATCTTTTCTATCTTTTCTTGAGCTGGTTCAATAACATAGTCTGTTGAGTGTAAGTCAAATGTGTGATCAGGGACACAATGAAATAAGGAGAGAGAAATTCGACAAGTTGGTGGCAACTACAACTAGGACTCCAAATGACATATACACTTTAGATGAGACTGTTAACAAAGGTTGTTTCTTGGCAAAATAAGATGAAAGTTGGCTTTGGCACAGACAAATGGGACCATAAACTTTGAATGCCTTGTGTTGTAAACAAATTTCCGTATTTATCGCATTCATTATATTTAGTATCAACGTTTCGAACTAAAAACTATGGTTCATCTTTAGGATGAAAAATATATGAAAGACTGAACTACCCAAGTTATCAATAAATAGATGAAGGATGTGAGAATAACCACTGGCAATAACCCTAAATTTACAAAATTCATTATTAATTAGAATTTAGGATTTTTTTAGGATATTAAAGTTAAAAGCATATGAGTTTTTTTATGAATGAAATAGTAATTTAAAAGGTAAAATTGAGATAATAGGAATGTAAGATGCATAATTACATTAATAAGGAATATGAGGATTGTAATATTCATATAAGATTATGTGATATTAATAAATATTAAGAAGATAATAAAAAGATAATGGGAAATAAATAAATGTGTATATGTAAATATATATATGTTTATTTAAATTTAAATTTATGGTGTTTTATTTAAAAATAAAATAAAAATAAATAAATAAACAAATTAATTAATTAATAGTTGATTAATAGATAATAATGTTATTAATTGTGTGATTTGATTTGAAGTGATTATATATTAATAAACTTATGTGTCATACTAAGAAAAATATATAAAGTGATAGATGATGAGATAATTTCAGGATTCTTCATGGGCGGGGAGAGGAGGTTTGGAAAAGATAGATTTGGATGTTAAGGTGGGTATCCAATTCTCGCTTATGGTCCATCCATCATCTCCATTAAAGTTACTAGGGTGTTTGCTGATTTATATGGCTTCTTTGAACTTCCTATGGAAGTAATGAACAAATTTAGCTGAGATACGAGTGTTTTCAATACAAATTTGATGTTTGGTTTTATCAGAATGTTCAGCCGATGCCGAGGTTTTGGACCTATTATGTTTGATGTTCGTTGAGTATTCTTGGATTCTAGTGTTAATGGATCTGCCAATTTCGCCTACATATGGTTTACCATAGGAACATGGAATTAAATAGACACCCTTGTGGTACTTAGGGTCAATGGGATCTTTTACAAAATTAAGGGAGATTTGAATTGTGTTTAGAGACTTGAAGGTGGTTAAAATGTCATTCTTTTTTAGGATGCGAGAGATTTTATCAGTGGTACCCAATATGTATGGGAGGTTAACTTTTCCAACAATATTATCAATTTTTTTATTATTTTTGTGTTTTGCTAGCATTTTTTATAGCTTTAATGGCTTGATGTTTGTTGTACCCATTTTTCAAAAAAACTCTTAAAAGATGTTCTTTCTCCATTTTTAAGTGATCTTTGTTTGAGATTCTTAGAGCTCTAGTTACCAATGTATTAAGGACTCACAGTTTTTGGGTGGGATGATGATGAGAGGAAGCATGAAGATATTGTTTGGTGTGAGTTTTTTTTTGATAAACTTGGTGAGATATGGAACCATTGGGATTTCTGGTGATGGGGATGTCTACAAATGGGACGCTGTTGTTGAGCTCCACTTCCATGGTAAATTTGATAGATGAGGACAAAACGTTTAGGTGTTGTTTAAAGGTTCCTAAGGTTTCTCTTCCATAAGGCCAAATGATAAAAGTGTCATCAAAAAAATGTTTCCATAATTTAGGTTTTTAGGGTGCAATATTTAGGGCTTTGGTTTCAAATTCCTCCATGAATAAACTAGAAATAATAGGGGATAAAGGAGACCCCATAGCCACACCACAATTTTGTTCATAAAATTCACCCATGAAACTAAAGAAGGTGGGTCTTAGGCAAGTTTCAATTAACTTTGATGTGACAGGATCAGTAAATTTTCGGATAACCTCCATGGCATCATTAATGGGGATATTGGTATAGAAGTCACATCAAAACTTTACTAAAATGTCATTTTGATCGAGCTTTATATTCTTAATTTCTTCAATGAATTGAGTGGATTCTTTGACAAATGAATCAGTATTGCCAACTAGAGGTTTTTGTTTCTTGGCAAGATGCTTAGCAAGATGATAAGAAGGTCCTCCAATAGTGTTTACTATAGGCCTGAGGGGGATCCCTTCTTTGTGAATTTTTGGAGCCCTATAAATCCTAGGGATATAAGGATTGCTAACTAATAGATTTTTATTGTCTTGTATATTGCTTGATTTAATTAAGTTGCAAATATTTTTAGTGATTATTTTTAAAGGGTTCTTATTGAGTTTTCTGTAGCAGCCATTATCGTTTAGATGATCCAACATTTTTTCATTGTAGTCGGTTTTGTTCATGATAATTGTGGTCCCTCCTTTGTCTGCTTTTAAACACAACAATGTCGGGGTTAGAGTTTAAATATTTAAGAGGAAAATATTCATGTTTGCTGATGTTAATTTTAGGGTGTTTGGATTTACTAAGAGTGATTGAACAATCCTGTCTAATTTGTTCTTTGATGTTTTCAGGGAGGTCATTGATGCCATATTCTATGTTACAAAGGATGTCTTCCATAGGAATGTTTTGCGGGGTGATAGAAAAATTTAGACCTTTTTTCAAAAGGTTGAGGATGTGTTAATTTAATTGAAGGTTAGAGAGATTGATCACCGGGTTTTTCGAATGGTTGGTGTTATTAGGATGGATTTCAAGAGGAGGGTTATTATTTGCAAAAGGATGATTATTAACCAAATTAATGTTATTAAAATCTAATGATGAAGAGTCATTTTCATTATGGGAAGACTAAATTTTGGTTTTTGTGTCACAATTGCCGAGGACGTATGTTTATTTGTGATGGAGTGTAGTTAATAGGGAGATGATCCTTTTTATTAAGGGGAGATTTTATTTCGGTGTTGTTGTCAAAATCGTTGTGATGATTGTGATGGATAAGCCACATGTTTAGTTGTGATGGAGTGTAGTTAATAGGGAGATGAGGGGAAAGCACATTGGATTAGTAAAAAGGAGGTTGTAAGAGAAATGCCACAGATTTCGAAACCAACCAATGCTACATGTAAACATTGCAGGCATGGAAAACAAACTAGAGTTGAATTCAAGACCAAGGAAAATTCCATGTCAAAACCATTGGAACTGATACACATTGATCTATGTGGATAAATGAAGACTAAATGACTAGATGGTGAACAATACTTCATGCTAATGATTGGAGATTATACCGGGATGACGACAATTATATTTTTGAAGAAAAAGTCCAAAGCATTTGAATGTTTCAAAATCTATAAGGAAATGGTTGGAAATGAAACTGACTTGAAGATAAAATGTTCAAGAACAGATAACGGTGGAGAATTCACATCCAAAGCATTTCAACACTTCTGTGAGGAACATGGAATCAAGAGACAATTCTCAATTGCTAGGACACCACAGCAAAATGGAGTCATAGAAAGGAAAAATATAACAGTAGAAGAAATGGCTAGAACAATGTTGAATGATTCAAAATTGGATAAGAAATGTTGGGTTTAGGTAATTGATACAACAATGTACATTTTGAATACATGATTTCTTAGAACCAACTGTGATAAGACTCTGTATGAACTATGGAGGGGAAGACCAACGAATGTCAAACATTTTCGAGTCTTTGGAAGCAAATGCTACATTAAAAGGGAAGGCTAGTAGACATGAAAATTTGACTCTCGGGTAGATGAAGGCATTTTTTTTGGTTAGTCATGCAAAAGTAAAGCATATAGACGTTATAATCAGAGACTCAACCGAATAGTTAAAAGAATCAATGTAATATTTGATGAATCTCATGGACCAAAGATTGAACAAGGAAACTCATATTAGGCGAACCAAAGACGCAAGAGGCAAAACTAGAAAAAGTAAAAAAGGAAGCCCCAGAGCAAGTGCAATCAAATAAGGAAACAATAGCCAACAAGGAAGAGACGAGAAATAAACAACAGGAACCTTCTAAGACTCCCAAGAAATAGTATCAAAAGAACCATACTTCAGACCAGATCATTGGTGACATCAATGAAGGCATAGATACCAGAAGAAATCGACAGCTACGCATGCAAGAACAAGCCCATCTTGCGCTCTTAGCCGCATATGAGCCTAACAACTTTGAATATGTTAGTTTTTGTAGCATCGAATGTGTTCTAGCTTTGAAATTTTGTGGAGAGGCTAGAATACATGAGATCTCCAAAACCCAGAAATCGTTTTTGCAAATTCCACCTAGAGATAACTTAATTAAAATAATTAATCATTTTTTAATGGTTCCTAAGTCTAAACTTAGGAAATATGATTAATTAAAGGGTATTAATTAATTCATGGTGAGAATCTTCTAGAAGAAAACATGGATTGAGTTCTAGTTAATCTTAGCCATTGATTATGTTTTAATCTTGGTCATTGATGTCTCAATGAGACATTATAAGAAGAAACTCAATGGGGCTTGGAAAAGACACACCAACAGCTACTCAATTGCCTGGGCAGATTGATTTTCTCATTGGCTGAAGTTCAGCAGAGGAGATAGAGACAGAGGGTGAGTTGCAAGGGAGAGAGAGAGGGTATCTGGAGTGATCCGGGAAGTGCAGAACGAGTTTTGGAAGAGACAACGTGAGGAGAGGCGCAATCCACTAGAGCTCTGTGTAGCTACTGCGCAAAGGGTGAGGCAAAGACCCAACATATGGACAAAGGGTTCATCTCGAGGTCATGGAGTTGCTATGGAGAGTGATAAATTTATCACTAAATTTCTCGCAATATTTTTCCTCTGCTTTGATGTCCAAATTCTTGTACTTGAATTTTTGCTGAAGAATTAATAAAGAAACCCTCATCTGTTGCACCATTTTCCCAAGTTGGGTTTTTCGGGGGACAATTGTCCAAAAATAACTGTCAATATTTTTTTGTGTGTGCTAGAATTTCTCTAATTCTCTAGCATTTATTTTTCCTTTGTATTTGTTTTGTGAAGGTTGTAGTGTATATGTTTCAATATTTGTTGTAGGAAACTGCAAATAGTTTGTTTAATTAATTAACAAATAGAAGAAATATTATCAGTTATTTCAGTAGGATTCTGGGTTTCGGAATTTTCACATGGCATCAGAGCAAAAATTGTAAGCCGGAGAGCTCAGTAGCAGAAGGGAAGAGGAATTTCGAAGCTCTGCTTAGGCAACAGTTCAAAACCCTTAGAGGAAGCACAGTTCCTTTGGCTAGGAGGGTCGAGGTTTTGAGGAAAGGTCTATTTATCTGAGAGAGTTGACAGAGAAATTAGATTTCCCATATCAAAGAGTACTAGAGGCAGAGGGAACAACAATATTTTTTCTTGCGGAGCAGATCTTCAGCTAGGACGCAGTTATTTTGCAGCAGTTTTGCAGTGCAGAATAATGCCAGGAAAGAAAGGAGGATAACAGAGAAAATCATGGATAGAATCAACAGCCAGGAAGCCCCAGAATTATCTTCCAGTTTGGAGGATGAGTTTGCATGCTTGGCATGTTCAACATCATCTGGTGTTTGGTACATTGATAGTGGAGTTTCAGCTCATATGATAGGAGTTAGATAATATTTCTCTAGCTATTAGGAGGAGCAGATGGACTTCCAAATCACTATGGGCAACATAACTAAAGGTACTCCAATAGGGAGAGGTACCCATAGAATTTCATACAGAAACAAGAACCATTGCCAGCGCTACTAATGTACTTCATGTGCTAGGATTGGGTATGAATCTAATATCAGTGTCCCTGTTACAAGACAAGGGGTACGATGGATGTACCAACGTTGCACGAAGCGGGGACAAAGCGGGGACGTTTTTTGGAAGCAGGGACGTGGAAGCGTCATTTTCCAAAAAACTAGGAAGCGGATCGTCTGCTTATATAATTATATATATTATAATATATATTTTATATTTTTTTGCATTTATACTCGAAGAAAACATTCCAAATACCAAATTAATTGTAGAAGACATGAAAACATGCATATTTTTTCATAAATCAAGATAGATATGGCATCCATGATTCCATTATAGTTACTAGTATGTACAACAACCATCTATATTCTAGCGATTACAAACATACATCAAATTTTTAAGCATATTATAAAAAATAAAACATTTAAGCACATTATAAAACATAAAACATAGAGCATATTATGATTTATCTGGCAAGTGAGCAATTGTCAACATTTGTCATGTCCAAAATTCAAATAATAATGCTTACAAATTATGTCACTTGGTCACCGCCAAGACAAAAAAGGTTCAAAATTCAAATTCACAAGCCTACAAGTCTAATGAGTAATCTATGACAAAAGTAGTAGATTGTGAATATATCTACTAGTCTCTCCTCCTTCCACCACGGAGAGAATGTGGCAGCGGGCCTCCACATGGTGGCTGGCCTCGACGTCGTGGCAATGAAGAAGATGGTGCCTGTGGAAGTTGTGGCAGTGGCACTGAAACTAATGAAGAAGAACCCCCTGCTGTTGGTGTTGAACCATGGAACCTAGGAACCAAGGGACTCGATGGGGGTGGGGGTGGCATATCAACACGATCATCATCATCTTGGAATCGTTCAAAAAATTTATGCAAAAAAAAAAACACTAGTTAACAAAAAAATTAAAAACATGAATTATAGAAATGCTTTATAAGGAAAAATTGGAAAATTCATACCACAATGGACATACCTGGATAAGAGCATCCTGTAATTGCGCTAATTGCAACACTCCATCCTCTAAATTGGTTTCCTCTGGATTCTTGTCCCAAATCAATAGGTCTTTATTAGACTTTGCATCTTCATAGTAATGGGACAACAATCGCAAGTTGTAATGAACATAAACCAAGCTCTCTACCCGGTCTAAACTCAACTTGTTCCTTTTAACACTATGGATGAAAGAATAAGAGCTCCAACACCTCTCTGTAGAAGAAGTGTTTACCACCTATGATAGCACCTGCAATGCCAAAGTCTGTAGAAGTGGAGTACCCCCTCCATGCATGTTCCACCTTTCAAGAGAAGAAAAAGTCTCTCGATCTCTAATTGCATGCATGCTCCCAAATGGACCAGTGTTAAGCGTATAGTTGCTCAACTGTCTCCGTACCAATGCAGCCTCCTCCTCATCAAGGATTAATTTACTCAAAGCAGCCATATAATTTTTGTGAACCTCTTGATCTAGGTGTGGTTTTCTCCTACTTCCCCCCCAGGTGCTGGTGTTGAAAGCCATGATGGATGATAGTATTTAGGTGTCAAAACATATGCTAATGCATGCAATGGAACATTTAGCATTTCCCATCGGTTTTCCACCTCTGCACGAATATAATTGTACAAGGTGGTATCTCTAGGCTCAACAATGTCTTTAATTTGCCCCAACATGCTATCCATTTGCTCATACACCTCCCCAATTACTGGTTGATATGAATCTCCAAACTTGATCATGTAATAAATTGGTTTGGTGAATTGCAAAACATATTTAAGCTGTGACCAAAAGTAATTGTCAAGAACAATGTCCTTGACTACATTAGCACCATCTATGTTAGTGTTAATTTCATTCGATGATTCAGCACACACCAGATTAGTTAAAGCTTGTCTCACCTTCACTAGCCACCTAAAGGTGAGGTAATAACTAGCAAATCTTGTCTTTGCAAGTTTAAGCAACTGCAACTTGGAGTAAGTGCCATAGAAGTAGTTTACCCTTGTATGCCCTGTGATGAATTTAATGAGTTGCTTCCCTCCCTTGTAAAGCTCAGTAATCCACCCACATTCTTTGTGCTTCACAATATCATGCATCAAAAGGTTCAATGTGTGAACAGGCACCCAGACCAAAAGATGTGTAGATAAGTACACTCAATAATTTTTCCTGCTGCCTTACAATTTGCTGCATTATCTGTGATCACTTGAACCACATTATTCGGACCAACATCTTTGATTGATTTCAATAGGAGATCTACAATGCTTTGTGCAGATGCACTGATGGAGGAGGAGTCATGACATGTAATAAATACTGCACCACTAGAAGAAACACCAAGAACATTTATCAAATGTTGGTTTCTAATATTTGTCCACCCATCTGATACAATGGATACCCCAGAATCTACCCACTCATTTGTAAAACGTGTCAAAGCTCTTTGAACCTTAGCTTTTTCTCTTTCTAATAACACTATTCTAGCTTTCTCATAGTTGGAGGCCTTGTATCCTTTTGGGGCTTCATTGATGGCCTTTACCATTTCATGCCAATAGGGAGAGCGAAGCACATTGAATGGTACACTGCAAGCACAAAGAAAACGGGCTATCTTTCCATCCACATCATCCCTCCCAGCAACATTAAGGAAATCCCCTATTATTCTTCTACCTCCAGAGCTTGCAGAAGTAGCATGAGGAGATGAGCTACCAAATTTAGAGGTTGCACTTGATTCAGAATGAGTTTTTTGTTTCTTGTTTTTTTGTTGTGCATCCTCCTCTATTTGGATGTATTTTCTTCTTTCTTCAGATGAAATGTTTGGGCAAATTTGTACCCCCACAGGACCCTTTTTTTCATCACTGTCCAGCACCCCACAAAGATGCCTCCTCACATGGGTATATGAACCACAATATGGTGTTCCTCCATGACAACCATGAGGGCACACAAATTTGTAAGTTCCACCACCCTTTCCCCCATCAAGTTTGGTCACATAGTTCCACAAGGGTGTTAATGCAGATTTCCCATCTAGTGTTTCAGTTCCCCCTTCAGGTTCATCCCCTTCCTCTTCAAACCCTTCCTCCTCATCATACATTGGGTCACTCATATTGGGACCACTGTCCTCTTGTGGTTCTTCCCTTCTATTCCTACTCCCCCTTGCCATCATTAAAACCAAGAGTGGAATGATACATAGAAGGCAAAAGAACACCATCTTGGAACATGGATATAAGTGATGGACAACCTGCAAGTAAAGGAGCAAGTAGAAACAATGGGAAAGAGTAGGAGAGGGAGGAGAAAAATATAAAAAAAATTCAAAAAAAATAAGGGAGTTTGGGGTTTGAACTTACCTCTTTAGCTCTTGTAGATGAAGTCCTCCAAGCTCTTGCTCCAAGCTCCTCCTCCTTCACTCCTCCAAGCTCCTCCTCCTTCACTCCTCCAAGCTCTCCTCTCTTCTCTTCTCCTTTCCTCTCTTCTCTTCTCCAACTCTCATAAACTCAAAGTGATCAAATGAGGAATGAATGGGGGCTTTATTCCCTTCATTCCTCACCCTAACCTCACCCTAACCCACCCCCTTTATGCCAAGTCAAAGAAAAAAAAAAAAAAAATTGAATTTCATCATCCGCGTGGCGCTTTTCTGGAAGCGTACGAGAAGCGTGTGCTTCTCCCTCCGAAGTGCCACGCTTCGTACGCCCAAAGCACCGTACGAAGCATACTTCAAAGGTCTAGAATCGTGCTTCGGAGCCTCGCTTCAGAAAATTCCAGGAAGCAGCAAAATCAAGCGGAAGTGCGCGCGCTTCCAGGGAAGCTTCCTAGATGCATCTGCACGGGACGAGCTTCCGGGCTTAGAACCGAGGGGGAGGGGCGCTCCTTGCAACATTGCGATGTACACTTCGTGGGGAGGAAAGTGTATATCAAACACTCTAGCTGGAAGAAGGTGAAACAGATTGGAGCTTGGAGCAACAAGATATATAAGTTGCAGCTCGATTCTCTAATGGCACTGATAAGCAGTGATAATAATAGCGGGAAGGTGCTGAACAAAATATGGCATAGGAGGATGGGACATTTACATCATGGAGCACTTAGGATGCTTAGAGAAATTGTAATAGGAGTTCTAGTCCTCAACACAGAGCACGATGATGTGTGTAGAGGATGCATACTTGGGAAGTACGCAAAGGTAGCATATCCTAGAAATGACAATAGAGCAAATGGCGTGTTGGGATTGATACACTTAGATATTTGTGGTCCTATGTCCACTAGAGCTCTTAGTAGTGGCAAATATTTTGTCACCTTAGGTAGCATATCCTAGAAATGACAACAGAGAAAATGGCGTGTTGGGATTGATACACTTAGATATTTGTCGTCCTATGTCCACTAGAGCTCTTAGCAGTGGCGAATATTTCGTCACCTTTATTGATGATCATTCCAAGAAGACTTGGATCTATTTCTTTAAGACGAAATATGAGGTCTTTGATCGGTTTAGAGAGTTCAAAGCTCTCGTAGAGAACGTGACAAGTAAAAAGATCATGGTGCTATGTTTAGATAATGGTGGAGAATACAAAAATAAAGACTTCATAGACTTCTGCACAAAGGAAGGCATCAAAAGAGTATGGACAACTCCATATAATCCTCAGCAGAATGGAGTAGCAGAGCAGAAGAATATAACAATTATTGGGGCTGCAAAGGCTATGATATATGACTAGGATTTGCCTAGATTTTTATGGACAGAGGCATACAGCAAAACGGTGTACATTTGAACCAAAACACCTCATAGAGCATTGGGGAAGAAAATGCCAGAGGGGGTCTTCATAGGAAAGAAGCTTGAAGTAAGTAACTTAAGGATGTACGGGAGTGTGGCTCACTGTCACATACCAAATGAAAAGCACAACAAATTGGATCAGACTGCAGAGAAGGGGTTCCTCATAGGGTATAGCGAGACCTCAAAGGCATACAAGATCTACATTCCTAGCAACATGAAGATTGTAATGAGGCGAGATGTAACGTTCATGGAATATAGAACTTTCAGAAGATCTCGAGAAATGCCTACAGGTAATCGGTCAACAAAAGTTCCGTTATTCCAGCAGCAGGGACAGTAAGTGGGACACACAGGGGAATAGTCACAAGGATCGAGTACGATGACTAGTACCAGTATTTCCTCAGTGGTAGGAGATCCAGGGAGTTCACAGCGGATGGAGTAGCAGGAACAGGAGGATGAATTGATTGGACCTCCCACCACCAGTGGTAGAGGCAATAGGGAAGTGCATCAGACCTTGAGGTACTTAGAGGAGTTTGTTGGAGCTTCTAGGATAGATGAGACAATGCAGGCAACCTGATAGATATCAAGCTTTGGCAGCTCGGGTTACAAACCCTCCAACTTTTAGGAAGCTGTTGAAGTTTCTAATTTTACTTAGTTAGAAACCCTTTTTTCACTTTTTTTGATTTATTCCTACCTACTTGTTATTTTTCTTTAACAAGTTATTTATAAAGTAAATATTGAAAATAAACACCAGTGCAAGCTCAACATATTACAGATCAGCAACTAAAAGAAACAAGAACAAACACACCCCATGACTCCATTATTTTTGGACCTGTGTCCCCGGAAAAAATCAATGTGGGAAAACCGGTGCAACTATCTAAGGGTTTTCTTATTAAGCAATATCAGAGTACAATCTGGGTGTCGAAACTGGCCTACATAATAGAGAATTTCCCTAGCATCTATACCTCAGAGTTTGAGAGAATTCTCCTGGCTGAAACCCTGAAAGACCCTTCCAGCAGCTCCTCAGCACAAAACTGCTCTTGCAACCCCAACGTTTGCCCAATCTGGACTGCGTCAACCCCTCTCTGTCTCACATTCGCCTCGCGTTAACCTTTTTTGGCCCGCGTCAACCCCAGGAGGCCCTGTGTCAGCTCTGGGCCTCTAAGTAAGACACACTGGCCTCTGGTGATCTACGCATCACTTGGCTGCCTCTGCGTGGCCTACGTGAGCCCTTGCTAGTTATACATCACTCTCCTTGGTTGTTACGCTGCTCTCCCAGCACAATCTCTGCCTTCTTTGTTTCTTTGTACTCAATGCCCCTCAGAGGCTCTCTCGATCACTGATTCTATCTCTCTTAGCAAAACCCGCTCTAGAGAATAGAATGACTGATCATCTGGTGTATTCTCCAAGTGACCCTCAAGCCTCCTCTTATACTTTTCCTTTTGAGATATCAACAACCATGATTAAGTCCCTAAACAACGGCTAAGATTAGATCCGGCTTGATCCATGTCTTTTGGACCACTCTAACACAGATTTCATTCATATTAATACACATTAATATTTTAGTTTCCCTAAGTTTAGACTTAGGGACTCCATTAAAAATATTAATTATTTTAATATCTCCTGATCTATTTAGAATCTGTCCAAACCCTTTCTAAGTATTGGATATCTCATGTGCCCCAACCTCTCCACCAAATTTCATGGCTAGAGCACATCCGATGCTACGCCAAATCAACAGAAGTCGCACAACATCAGGTGTGGGTGGATGCCATGGTAGAAGAATACAATTCTATCATGAAAAATGATGTTTTGGAGGTAGTGCCTAGACTAGAAGACAGATCAGTTGTAGGTTCCAGATGGATCTACAAGATCAAGTACGCTTCATATGGAAGTTTAGAGAAGAACAAGGCTAGATTCTTGGCAAAGGGGTATGCATAAAAGGAAGGGATAGACTATGAGGATACCTTCGCCCTAGTTGCCAGATATACCTCTATCAGATCCATTATTTTCCTAGCATCGCAGTTAGGATGGGAGATTCACTGGATGGATGTCAAGGCAACATTCTTGAATGGGGTGATAGAAGAAGAGGTGTATATAGAGCAACCTAAAGGCTTCGAAATTGATGAGAAGCACACTCATGTATGCAGGTTTGAAGAAAGCCCTATATGGGCTCAAACATGCACCCAGGGTGCGGTATGGTCGAATTGACAGTTATTTGCAGCAATTGGGATTCATCAAGGGTGATGCAGATCCTAATCTCCACTATTTGATGATGGAGAATGAGCCTCTCATTTTGGTTTTGTATGTAGATGACCTATTTCTGACAAGGTCATCAAGGCTCATAAAGGACTGCAAAAGGAACCTTGAAGCAGAATTTGACCTAAAGGATGTGGGCTTCATGCATTATTTCTAGGATTGGAAGTATGGTAGAAGAATGGGGAGATCTTCCTTGGGCAAGGGATATATGCTATAGATATTCTGAAGAGGTTCAAAATGTAGTATTGCCAACCCATGATGACGCCCATGATCACCAATTAGAAGAAGGTAGATGCATCAAGAGACAAAGAAGTCGACCTCACCTTATACAGACAACTCATTGGGTCACTCATGTATCTGGTTAACACTAGGCGAAACATTTGTTTCACTGTCAATACCCTTAGTCAGTTCATGGTAGAACCAAAATTGGTACATTGGGCAGTAGCTAGACACATACTTATATATGTGCGTGGAATAGTGGGATTTGGGTTGAAATACACTTGAGGAGATGACGTCAAATTACGTAGATTCACAGAGGAAAATTGGACAAGTAGTTCAGTGGACAGGAAAAGTACCTCCAGGTACTGCTTTAGTGTTGGATCAGGGATGGTCTCTTGTTGCAGTAGGAAGTAGAAGTCAATAGCACTGACCTCAACAAAAGTTGAATCTATGGCAACCAACATAGCTACGTGTGAAGCTATATGGCTTAGGACGCTGCTCGTGAGTTTGTTTAGGAAGAAGATGGGAGCAACCAATGTTTACTGTGATAATCAGAGTTGCATAAAACTCTTTGAGAACCCAATATTTCATGATAGGTCGAAGCACATTGATATCAGATGTCATTTCATCAGAGACTGCATTCAGCATGGGGTAGTTTAGCTGCAGTATGTCCCCATAGGAGATCAAGTAGCAGACATACTCATGAAAGCTCTAGGGAGAGCTAAGTTCATCTAGTTTAGGGAAAAAATGGGTATGGATGAGAACCCTTTTCAGTAGCAGAAACAGATGGATTCTCAGTTGCAGCAGCAGTAGATGAGAGGGAGTTGCAGTAGATGACAACAGTACAACAAGGTCAGTAACAACATAGATGCAACACATATCAGAATTGCGCAGTAGTTTATGGGTAGAGCAGCCAAACATTAGCAGCGTTACAGGAGACGGTGAAGAGATAGGGTGTTGCATCAGTGGGTTGCAACGCTAGAACACATTCCTTGCTAAGAGGGAGTGTTAGGTTTTGTAGCATCATATGTGTTCTAGCCTTGAAATTTTATGGAGAGGCTAGAATACATGAGATCTCCAAAACCCAGAAATTGTTTCTCGAAATTCCACATAGAGACGACTTAATTAAAGTAATTAATCATTTTTAATGGTTTCTAAGTCTAAACTTAGGAAATATGATTACTTAAAGGGTATTAATTAAGTCATGGTGATAATCTTCTAGAAGAAGGCATGGATCGAGTTCTAGTTAATCTTAGCCATTGATTATGTTTTAATCTTGGTCGTTGATGTCTCAACAAGATATTATAAGAAGAATCTCGATGGGGATTGGAGAAGACACATCAACAACTACTTAGTTGCCCTGGAAGATCGATTTCCTCAGTGGCTAAAGTTCAATAGAGGAAATAGACAGAGAGGGTGAGTTGCAGGGGAGAGAGAGAGAGGGTATTAGGAGTGATCCAGGAAGTGCAGAATGAATTTTGGAAGAGACAGCGTGAGGAGAGACGAAGTCCACTAGAGCTCTGCACAACTACTGCACAGAGGGTGATGCAGAGACCCAACATAGGGACAAAGGGTTCATCTTGGGGTCAGGGAGTTGCTGTGGAAAGTGAGAAATTTATCACTAAATTTCTCTAGAGAATAGAATGACTGATCATCTCGTGTATTCTCCAAGTGACCCTCAAGCCTCCTCTTATACTTTTCCTTTCGAGATATCAACAACCACGATTAAGTCCCTAATCAACGGCTAAGATTAGATCCGGCTTGATCCATGTCTTTTGGACCACTCTAACACAAATTTCATTCATATTAATAAACATTATTATTTTAGTTTCCCTAAGTTTAGACTTAGGGACTCCATTAAAAATATTAATTATTTTAATATCTCCTTATCTGTTTAGAATCTGTCCAAACCCTTTCTAAGTATTGGATATCTCATGTGCCCCAAACTCTCCACCAAATTTCATGGCTAGAGCACATCCGATGCTACCCCAAATCAACAGAAGTCGCACAACATCAGGTGTGGGTGGATGCCATGGTAGAAGAATACAATTCTATCATGAAAAATGATGTTTTGGAGGTAGTGCCTAGACTAGAAGACAGATCAGTTGTAGGTTCCAGATGGATCTACAAGATCAAGTACGCTTCATATGGAAGTTTAGAGAAGTACAAGGCTAGATTCTTGGCAAAGGGGTATGCATAGAAGGAAGGGATAGACTATGAGGAGACCTTCGCCCTAGTTGCCAGATATACCTCTATCAGATCCATTATTTTCCTAGCATCGCAGTTAGGATGGGAGATTCACTGGATGGACGTCAAGGCAACATTCTTGAATGGGGTGATAGAAGAAGAGGTGTATATAGAGCAACCTAAAGGCTTCGAAATTGATGAGAAGCACACTCATGTATGCAGGTTTGAAGAAAGCCCTATATGGGCTCAAACATGCACCCAGGGTGCGGTATGGTCGAATTGACAGTTATTTGCAGCAATTGGGATTCATCAAGGGTGATGCAGATCCTAATCTCTACTATTTGATGATGGAGAATGAGCCTCTCATTTTGGTTTTTTATGTAGATGACCTATTTCTGACAAGGTCATCAAGGCTCATAAAGGACTGCAAAAGGAACCTTGAAGCAGAATTTGACCTAAAGGATATGGGCTTCATGCATTATTTCTAGGATTGGAAGTATGGTAGAAGAATGGGGAGATCTTCCTTGGGCAAGGGATATATGCTATAGATATTCTGAAGAGGTTCAAAATGTAGTATTGCCAACCCATGATGACGCCCATGATCACCAATTGGAAGAAGATAGATGCATCAAGAGACAAAGAAGTCAACCTCGCCTTATACAGACAACTCATTGGGTCACTCATGTATCTGGTTAACAATAGGCGAAACATTTGTTTCACTGTCAATACCCTTAGTCAGTTCATCGTAGAACCAAAATTGGTACATTGGGTAGTAGCTAGACACATACTTATATATGTGCATGGAACAGTGGGATTTGGGTTGAAATACACTTGAGGAGATGACGTCAAATTACGTAGATTCACAGAGGAAAATTGGACAAGTAGTTCAGTGGACAGGAAAAGTACCTCCGGGTACTGCTTTAGTGTTGGATCAGGGATGATCTCTTGTTGCAGTAGGAAGTAGAAGTCAATAGCACTGACCTCAACAAAATTTGAATCTATGGCAACCAACATAGCTACGTGTGAAGCTATATGGCTTAGGACGCTGCTCGTGAGTTTGTTTAGGAAGAAGATGGGAGCAACCAATGTTTACTGTGATAATCAGAGTTGCATAAAACTCTTTGAGAACCCAATATTTCATGATAGGTTGAAGCACATTGATATCAGATGTCATTTCATCAGAGACTGCATTCAACATGGGGTAGTTCAGCTGCAGTATGTCCCCATAGGAGATCAAGTAGCAGACATACTCATGAAAGCTCTAGGGAGAGCTAAGTTCATCTAATTTAGGGAAAAAATGGGTATGGATGAGAACCCTTTTCAGTAGCAGAAACAGATGGATTCTCAGTTGCAGCAGCAGCAGATGAGAGGGAGTTGCAGTAGATGACAGCAGTACAACAAGGTCAGTAACAACATAGATGCAATGCATATCAGAATTGCGCAGTAGTTTATGGGTAGAGCAGCCAAACATTAGCAGCGTTACAGGAGACGGTGAAGAGATAGGGTGTTGCATCAGTGGGTTGCAGCGCTAGAACACATTCCTTGCTAAGAGGGAGTATTAGGTTTTGTAGCATCATATGTGTTCTAGCCTTGAAATTTTATGGAGAGGCTAGAATACATGAGATCTCCAAAACCCAGAAATTGTTTCTCGAAATTCCACATAGAGACGACTTAATTAAAGTAATTAATCATTTTTAATGGTTTCTAAGTCTAAACTTAGGAAATATGATTAATTAAAGGGTATTAATTAAGTCATGGTGAGAATCTTCTAGAAGAAGGCATGGATCGAGTTCTAGTTAATCTTAGCCATTGATTATGTTTTAATCTTGGTTGTTGATGTCTCAACATGATATTATAAGAAGAATCTCGATGGGGCTTGGAGAAGACACATCAACAACTACTTAGTTGCCCTGGAAGATCGATTTCCTCAGTGGCTGAAATTCAATAGAGGAAATAGAGCAAGAGGGTGAGTTGCAGGGGAGAGAGAGAGGGTATTAGGAGTGATCTAGGAAGTGCAGAATGAATTTTGGAAGAGACAGCGTGAGGAGAGACGAAGTCCACTAGAGCTTTGCACAACTACTGCACAGAGGGTGATGCAGAGACCCAACGTAGGGACAAAGGGTTCATCTCGGGGTCAGGGAGTTGCTGTGGAAAGTGAGAAATTTATCACTAAATTTCTCTCAGTATTTTTCCTTTGCTCTGATGTCCAAATTCTTGTACTTGAATTTTCACTGAAGAATTAATAAAGAAACCCTCATTTGCTGCACTGGTTTTCCGAAGTTGGGTTTTTCCATGGACAATTGTCCAAAAATAACTGTGTCAATATTTTTTTGTGTGCTAGAATTTCTCTACTTCTCCAGTATTTATTTTTCCTCTTTGTTTGTTTTGTGAAGGATGCATTGTATATGTTTCAATATTTGTTGTAGGAAACTGCAAATAGTTTGTTTAATCAATTTAACAAATAGACGAAATATTATCAGTTGCTGCAGTAGGATTCCGAGTTTCGGAATTTTCACAGAATAAGCTAGTCATGATGAACATTGGGTTGAAGCTATGAATGAAGAATTGGATAAGATTGAAAATAATGACACATGGGAATTGGTTCCACAACCAAAGGATAAAAATGGCCTTGGTACAAAATGGGTCTTCAGAAACAAGTTGAATGAGGATGGATAGATCACTAGAAACAAAGCAAGATTAGTTTGCAAAGGGTATGCGCAGGTTGAAGGAACAAATTTTGAAGAGACATTTACTCCCGTTGCCAGGATGGAAGGCATCAGGATGTTCTTGGCTTATGCATGTTTGAGGAAGATCAAAGTATATCAAATGGTGTAAAATCAACTTTTTTGAACTGAAAATTGGAAGAAGTCTATATAGAACAACTTGAAGGATTTTTTCTTTACTAACAAGAAAGATTATGTTTGCAGGTTGAAGAAGGCATTATATGGTCTCAAACAGGATCCTAGAGCTTGGTAAGCCTGTCTTGACAGGGTGCAGAAACAAGGGTTTAAAAGAGGAAACGTTGGTAGAAACCATTATGTGAAAGTCGAGCAAGATAATTTTACTATTATCAAAGTTTATGTGGATGACATTATTTGTGGTAGCGATGATGACAGGTTAAGAAAGAAGTTTGCATCAAAGATGTAGAGTAATTTTGAGATGTCATTGCTTGGTGAGTTGACTTTCTTCTTGGGACTTATGATATCTCAGGAAGACCAGGGCATATTTATTTTTCAAATCAAATATATCAAAGAAATGTTGAAAAAGTTTTAGATGGAAGACTGCAAACTAGTTAGCACCCCAATTGTGACTGGTTGCAAGTTGAGCATAAATGAATTATCCAAGGATGCAGCCCAAAGGATGTATAAATTAATTATTGGAAGTCTTCTATATGTGACATCTTCAAGGATAGATGTGATGCAGGCATTTGGATAGGTAGCATGTTTCCAAGCAGCACCAAAATAATCCCATGTTGTTGTAGTAAAGAGAATCTTTCGATATCTGAAGGAAACAATAGATTTTGGTGTATGGTATGCAAAAGGGAATGATCTAACTATCACAGCTTCAAAGCACCAGTGGAGCAGCTTTGTACTTAGGTGGTTGTCTTGTATCATGGTTGAGTAAGAAGCAATCTTTAGTCTCCTTATCGACAGTAGAAGCAGAATACATTGTAGCAGCAACATGTTGTACTCAGGCCCTGTGGATGAAACAAACATTGCAGGATCTTCAAGTGAAGTTTGATGAGCCCATTTTGATGTTTTGCGACAACACCAACGCCATAAGCATCTCCAAGAATCCTATCATGCATTCAAAAACAAAACACATTCCTATCAAATATCACTTTGTTCGTCAACGAGTTGCTTAGGGGAACATAAAGGTGGAATATATTGGGACAAGGGAGAAAATAGCTAACATCTTCACTAAACCTTTACCACCTGAGACGTTTGAGTATCTTCGACAGAAACGTGGGATTCTCCTAAGTTCACATTGAATTACTTTTATTCAGCCAAGCATATAGGGGGAGTAGAGGCAGGTAATAGGTACACAATAATGGATAACTTGTCAAGGGGAGTCGCCCTTTGCCATTGATGTCATAGGGGGAGAGAAAACAAGGCAAACGGATTAGAGGAATGCAGTGAGAGGGAGTAGTGATATCAGGGGGAGTACGTGTGTTTCCATCAATGACAAAGGGGAATGTTGTTGAAATGTGATTGTCAGTGATGTCAACCCAAGTAGCACCAAAAGATGCCCCACTTTGTTGAACAAAATGACATGGAAAATCATAGCTTTTCGAGTCCAGATCCTCCTTATTGGATTGTCCTCATCGAGCTGATTCCAGTGGTATGTGGCACACCCCGAGAGACCTCATGGTTTGAGAGATATTCTCGTTTGAAGTTGAAGCCCCCAACTTGTGGGAAAAAATCCCAAAGGGTGATGATGTGGCAACTTCTCTTTGGCAAAGAAAAATGCTCTTGCCATAATTTTCTTGTGGAAAAAGATTGATGGTGAATTATTTTCTTTAAAACTCCAAGGCATATGAGGGTTTTTGTCACGAAAGGAAATTTAAATTTTTAAAACCCTCAAGGGGTTTTTCCCTCCACAAATTAAATTTTAAATTCAAGGTTGCTCTCCAAAATAGGAATTTGGATGCCTTATAGAACGACTTCAAAAACTATAAAAAGGCATTGATCTCACCCCCTAAGGTAGGATCTTGAATGATTATCTTTTGAAGCTCTAAAAGTATTTTCAGCCCTATAGAAAAGAGGACTATTAGACGAGAGGCTTGTTGTTTCTAGTACAAATCAGATATATGGAATACCAAGTCTTTGGGTTTATGATATCTATGGGATTCTTTGAGATTGATTTGCAGGGGTTTGTAGATAAACTCATTTGAAGACCTGAAGCAGATTTGGAATCTCCTTCTTCTGCAGTTTTCGGCCCTCTTCTGAGCAAAACGTGAAAAATTTGTTTGATCTAATTAGGGCTCCCAAGAATCCCCATGGCTATCAATTTTAAAGCATAAAGGAGCACTCATTGGGATACTGTCCTTAGGATTCCTCTTTTTGCATGAAGATCTATCCCTACGGTTCCTCAAGACAACAATAAGGGCATTCAGATGCATGATTAGATGTTTAAGGCAATGGCCTAATCACTCAACCTATGCAACAACCTTCTAGGATCTTAGATTGATGATTTATGGATTGGTTTAGCCTAGATTAGCGCATACTTCAATCCAAAGGTCGAAACAATTTCAATCTTGTAGTATTGAACTTGTTACGAAGATACTCTATGATCATACTCAGGCCTGCGTTCCAAATTAAAGTCAATATGTTGTGAAAAGAAATCGAGGATTGTGGGTATAGCATCTAATTTATTTTGCAGAACTGATCTATTGGAGAAGACCAGAGAAGAATTTATATTAGCAACCTCATCAATGTATATATTGTGAAGGAAATATCTTAGGGTTTTGATTCTTGTGGCTCCTCAGAGGGTTGTTTCATGCAATATCTATGAATTGCAGTGGAATAACTACGATGGAATTGAAGGTTTATTGAAGACAAGTTCAGAACAACACAATCTTTGTGGCCTCCCATCTGAACAGATTCCGAAATATTGAAATTGTGTACCATGCATAAGTGGCCTAGCATATGTACCTAAGCTCCAAATCAAGCCGAAGTCACTCCGAAATCAAGCCGACTCAAGTAGCAGTCGAAATATATTAATATGAGTTGTTGGTGCGGTCCAAAACTTTGCATGGACAATAGATAAAAATGTATGTTTTAGTGATACTTGTAGTCACAATGTATTGGTCTTCTTTTTGAAGGCTTGCTTTAAAGATTCGTCTTCTTCGACAAGACAGAGGACTGAGAATGGTTGGTTAAAATTTCATTGTCCAACTCAATTAGCAATGGTTGCATCAACATTGTCCTTCTTGCTAATCATTGATGTCATAAACATGCAAGGTTTTTTAAGTAAAAGTGCAGTATATACTTGTGTCACCTTTTTGGTACAAACAATTTGTTCACAACAATATTAGATAGTCATTAATTATTGAGCAGCTTCATTAAATGAAGTATACTAGATTACAGTTGGCACCTACAGGTAGTGACATTAGTATTTTGGCAATAGTAAAACAAGTCTTCTATAGTGAAGGCTTCAATTGAAGGAGGGTTTCATTAGTTTCAGAAGTTAGGGTTTTGCAAGGGTTATAGTATTGGGATTTTAATGCCATATCATTGCAGGAGTTTATTGTAAGTGGGTCATTATCCTTGGTACGAGAGGCCACATTAGTTTGCAGAAGTGTACTCATTGTAAGTGGGTCAATGTCCCTGGTATGGGAGCCCACAACAATTGTCAAACTCATTATTATTTTTTGGGTGGTTGGGTGGTGCTAGGCATGTGGTTGAAGTCACCTTCAGGTTATAGTCTGAAAACACTTCAGGGTGGTAGGGTGGTGCTAGGGCAAGTTGGAGCTTGCCGGGATGTTGGAGCATCCTTTTAGCAATTGCTAATAAAATCAGGGCGTTGGAGCGTTCTTCTAGTTGGAGCTAGAAAATTGAATGCTTTTATAGGGTACTAGGGATTTGGGGCTTCCCTTTTCAGTTGGAGTTGAAGCATTTGATGTACTCACAAAATTATTAGAAAATTGTTCAGTGGTTTTTGTCCTCGAGGGGTTTCCACCTAAAAATTCTGGTATCTATCATCTATTGCTTGTTTATGTTTTAAATTGATGTTGAAGATTAATTAATGCTCTGAAAAGGTTAATAGGTTACTAATTGCTAAGAAATATTGATTCACGCCCCTCTCAGTGTTTCCAACAGAAGCAATGGTCAAGAAATTAGAGGAAGAATTGATCACTAATGCATTAGTTGATAAAAAAGTAGAAGAGGTTAGATTGAATAATTTGGTAGCTGAACCAATTGTGCCCACATTAAACTTTTGATCTCCCACACCCATTATTGGAGGGCATCTTCCGCTCAATGAAATGGGAAATCACATTCTAAGAAGGAAAAATGTTAGATATCTCAAACTTCATTTTTCACCAATTCAAGTTCAAAATCAATCAAGAAATAAGAAAGTATTATCCTAATGAACCAGATAGGCCTATCTTGGTTTCCTTGGAAAGGAAGATTGTAGCAGTCATAAAGACCAATCCTATGAACATAGTTTTTGCAGGCACAACATTCGTTGCTGCAATGGAAAATAATGTTGTTTACTTATCTAAGGAGGTTGAAAGATTGAAGAGGGAGTTAGCTAGTGCACATCAATAGAATAAGCAACTTCACATAGAGAATCAAAGTTTTTCCACTAGAAACTTAACCTGAGAGAGCCTGCAAGCAACAATTCATGAAGAGCTAAATGAGTTGGAGGAGGTCATGAAAGAAGTATATGATGAAATAAAAATCCTGCATAAAGTAGTGGCTCCATTAATTGACACACAAAAGGAATTGTAGGAAAGGGGGACACTGATAAAATTAGCTCTCTTGGTAGTGGTTTTTATTTAGGAATGGAGCTCAAAATACCCTAATGCACTGACAGAATTACATACGATGGATAGGTTGGAGGCTGAGTTGGAAAGGGTGGAAGTGAGAATGTTTGTGCAATCGCATGAAAGATTGAACAAAATCATGATTAGCACAATTTCAACTTATCAAAAATTGCACAATGGATTAGAAGCCCTAATCAAAGTATACAAGATACCTTCTATTGGTGCACTTGGAAAAGTAAGGCCGGGAGAAGAGATCAAGTAGGAAATTTGAGAAGCATTAGACCACATGAGCCAATATACTATACACAAAGACTTAGAAGTGACAAAGCAGGTTATAACTTAGTACATTGCAGAGCCTTCCAAGCTACACACCATGCTAACGATTCTTTTGAACCGACTACAAGCAGAATCCAAGGCAATGCTCCATGATGCCTTGGAATGTAGGGTGAGATATGATCGAGAATTATCTCAGAAGGTGAAGGATGTGGCTATTGAGTATAAAGCATGGCACACACATGTGACTAAGGAACTTCACATTGAAGCATTGGAGATGCCCATCACACAAGTTCTCACATGAGTGACTTTTATGTTAGAAAATCAGAAAGGCATAAATATTTTCTTATGTTGATAATTCCTTGTGTTATTCTTGTATTCTTATCATAATTCTTATTTTATCTTCTTTTCATCGAGCAACTATCAAATCAAAACATGAAGATCAATGACACCAAATGTAGGCACTCAGCTAGGGCTAAAACCCCTCTCTGTGGTAAAACCCAGTCAAACTCTTCCACTAATCAAATTGTGATAGACCAAGACCTTACACTTGACCAAAATACCTTCCTCCTCCACCAAGTCAACCTTCCAAAATGATTCAGCAAACTTGAGTAGTCTCTTCTTGTCCAACAACTACAACCCAACAACAACCTAGAATTTCGGCCTAGCTAGTCCAGAATATCGGCCTAGCTGTAGTACTACAATTTTGGCCCAAGGAGAGAGAAAATTTGACGACTTTTGCTTGACAAAGACTTCCTTCTTCTTCGCTAGGGTTTCCTTCCTCTTCCTTGAATTTTGCACCCTTTTTCTGCCTCTAGCAACTGTAGATTGAACTTTTTGTGAAAACAACTTTCTGTACAATCAAAGCCACATCGATAAAGCTGCTCCGATCGAAATAGATCCCTCCAGCTCGAATCCGACCGATCTTTATCTTCTCGAACTCTAACTCATTTTCACCTGGTAAAGGACCTTAATTTCGCCAAATGAGGTCGAATTCCTATCTTTATATAGTGAATTTGTGAGGTTGAATTCCCTTGATGAGGTTGACTTTGTGGAGAAGACCCAAAAGACCTATTTTGCATTAAAATAAATTTCTTTCTTGATAGATGAACCCAAGAAGGGTCTTTTACATTATGACATGGACAAGAACACTTGACATAAACCATTGAAGCCTACAATGGAGATTTTGACCCAAGAACCATTGACCCAAGCATGAAGTCCATGCTTTAATAAGTCAATTTCTTTTATAATAAAATTCCTTTTTTCTTTCTTTTGACAAATGCATTACATCATGACTCAAATACAATTATGAAGATCAACATTAGTTACATTTTTCAACACTTCCTCTTAACTAGGGAGGTATTCATAATTACACATATAGTGAGGTACATGGAAGATCTCAAAGTGAAATACTCTATGAAGAGTTCACAGCACACACAGTGCTATAGATTAAATACCCGACTAAGGTACTCTAATCGGGTGGGACTAAGGTGTACTCAAGCTTTAGCCACTCTAGGTGCCATCAAGCTTTTAAGCTCTAACATTAACCCAGGGATCTAGGTGTGTATCCAGGGTCGAAGCTCCATGACCAATGCCATCCTCCCTCCATCGGGATCTAGACATCAACACATAAGCTGACAAAATGTCCTCCCAAGCATCTTGTTTCCACATGATGCTTCATCTCTCCTTATCAACTAAATCAAATATATATCCAACACTCCAAGCATGCTTCAAATGTTCAATCTTTTTACGGAGAGATCCTGCATAATCACAACCCCAATCAGTAATAAACCTTCAAGTATATATACAAGTAAATACAAACCTTTGGGGTTCTCAATCATTCTGATGCTACTTATATCATCATTAAGTTATCCAAATATAACTTGTCATAAGATTTCTTCTTATTTCATTTCTTCAGTAGCACCAAATATAGCCTTAGTACTTCTCAAATATTTTGTTTTCAAATCCATCTGTAGTACTTCCATTCATTCTTTGGGTTCATTCTTTCTTCAAGGTATTTACTTAGGACTGTCATAGTATGCCCTCCTTCTCAACTGGGGAGATATAACTTTTCTTCTATTCAAGCTCCCTCACAACTTAGGGATATCAACAACTACCTTCTTTTATAACATTGAAGAAACTTCAACTTTCAGGGCTTCATCCTTTCTTATGGTATCAATGTCATCTTGATCATCATCATTCTTATAGCTTCATTCATCATGCTCATCGTTATTATCATCTTCAATTACAAACATCTTCAATATCTTGAAGATTGTGTACCTGCAAAAACTTTAATAGAAAGTACAACAAATACAAATTGAAGCATGAAGTTAACTATATCAAAATCATGTCATTACAATGGAAGCATCAAAATATTTCAGACATCAAATACCTAAACCTAGTTAGGTTCATAATTAGCAAGGGTCACATCTAGGTAAACCCAAGATCAATACATTGAACAATTTAGGTTAGGGTTTTGATCAAACAAACGAATATATACCTAGGTTTCATTCCTAGGATATTATTATAAATATTACAAGGGTTTTTTTTATAAACCCTAATTTACCAAACCCTAAAAGGACTAGGGTTTTTATCATATAACTTGAACATTAACAACAAACCCTAAAAGGACTAGGTTTTTTACCATAACATCATCAAAATCCTAAAATTGAAAAGAATAGGATTTCTATACTTTATCAACAAACCCTAAGAAGATTATGGTTTCATAACCAACATTAACATACCCTTAGCAACAAGAGGCTAGGGTTTTACAATGAACCCTAAGGGTTAGGGTTTCACAAGGATGAGAACAGACAATATAACGAGGGTAGATTCAATCTAATGATCAATCACCCTAACAAGAATATTTAAGATTCAAAACTTTAGACATAACGATGTTAGTAATATAAAGCAAATTTCGAAAGAGAATGATCATACCTTTTGTATGAAGAGAACCTTGTAACAAAACTTGTAATCTAAGACATACCTTGAGTTTTTCTTTAACAAACCTTTTAGGACTTTAGTTCTTGAAGTGATTCCTTTGCAACAAGACTTGTTTCATGATTCAAGTCTTTCCTTTGAAGTCTCCTCCATAACCTTTGTGTGTTTTGCAAGCTTTCCTAACTAAGGAAAATATAAGGGAAATGTTGTTAGTATACAATACAAACAAATCTTGATGTGAGTAGAAAACCAAATAGGAAAGATGAAACAAAGAACAATATACTTATCTTTTGGTAAAATGGTGAAGGATCCCTCTTAATCCAATCTTTTTGAGGGATACATACAAATTCAACAATTCAAAAAGTTTTAACAAGATATGTCTATGAACTTTAGAAATCGAAACATAACAGAAAATATTGCAGAACTTAAGTAGAAGGATATGCAAGGGATAGTCCTTACGAGCCTCTAGAAATTAGATCTTTGACTTCGAATTCTTTAATCTTGTTCTTCTTTGGTAGACCTTCATCAACAACATTTGCATGTTCTCTCTCTCTTCTTATTCTTTGGATTTTCAAGATAGTGACCTTTGTAATGACCCATCTTATGACAATTGTAACTTTCCATCTTGGATAGGTCAACTTTCTTCCATGGTCCTTTGAACTCCTTGTATATGCAAGGGATAGGTCCTTAAGAGTCTCTAGAAAATAGATCTTTGACTTTGGATTCTTTAGTCTTGTTCTTATTTGGTGGAACTTCATCAACAACATTTGCATGTTCTCTTTCTCTCTTCTTATTCTTTGGATTTTTAGGATAGTGACTTTTGTAATGACCCATCTTATGACAATTGTAACATTCAATCTTGGATAGGTCAACTTTTTTCCTTGGTCCTTTGAAATCCTTGTATGTTCCCTTCTTCTTGTGATGAGCAGAGTAGGAATTTGAAGTATTGTCTTCTTCATCCTCCTTCTTGTTATTTACTAACATGATGCGGGCTTCTTCTTGACTGCATGCATTGCACATTTATTCAAAGGTTGGTGTATCCTTCCAACTCCTAGTTCTTGAAGAAAAAGAGCTTCAAGACTTCGGTAGACCTAGTAGTGCAACAATCACGAGTTCTTTCTCAGGTATAACTTCATCAATCACTTGAAGTTCATCTCTTATCGCCATTGGTGTGGAGCAGATAGATGTACTTGCAGACACTTGTCATCAGGAGGTGTTGGAGCCAATGTTGCGAACATCGACATTGGGATAAAATCGACAAGGGTTTGAAAAACCAAAAAATCATAAAATTGATAAAAATCGGCAAACATCGACAAAATTAAGTTACCATCAAAATATCTACAAAAATCGGAAAACATTAGCTAGGCAAAAAAATTGTGATTTCGAGATAAAATTAGTATGTTATCGAGATGTTCGCAACCCTGGTTGGAGCCTGACAGGATAGTTTTGCAGGAATATGGTAGACTAGAGGAGCATGGAGTTTCCAGACAGATAAGGGAGGATCTTTTGGAGATGGTGGTGCATCCATCTTTGTGCCTACCCACTGAAGAGGTGTAGATAGGTGCAGTGACAACCATCAGAGCTACAATGTTTATAGACATCAACCCTCTTTAGTAGTACATAGATAGGACATGCAACACATTTTGGCCACCTGTACCTATTGTAGGGAGAGAGGTAGGGTTTTGTCATTGGATATTGTCGATTGACCAGATAGAGCAACATGAGTTGAGCATGGACTAACATCAACATAGTAGACTTGTTCCTTACATCGATGTCCATGCCTTAGATTGGGGGGAGATCATGAGTTGGTATCCTATTGATGGAGTATTATTCTTAATTAGGGGCATTGTACAACAGGACATGAGAATTCAGAAACCCGAATCTTATTGCAACAACTCGAAATAATTATCCTACTTGTTAAGTTATTTTTAACAATTTATTTACTGTTTTCTATAGCAAACACTGAATCAATCACACTGCAACCTACACAAATAAAATTGTGGAAGAAAATAAACGTTGCAAGAAATGCTACATAAATTTACGCAGTTATTTTTGGATCAATGTCCCCGGAAAAACCCAACTTGGGAAAGCCAGTGCGGTAGTGAGGGTTTATTTTATTATGTAGCTGTGAAATTTGAGTACATCTATGGATGCCCAACTGGGAATCCAAACAACCAGAAAATCTGAGTAAAATACTAAAGGGAATTGCCCTTCTCTAACAAGAAATCTCTGGTTGGACTTTCCCTATCATAACTCAGCCTCCTGGAGAACCATGTTAGCCTCTGCGCTGCTCTGTGTAGCTAGTTGGAGGACTTCCTCTGGACTGAGCTCAAATGAAGTCGTTCTACCTCTCGAAGCTGAGAAAATCATCTCTCCAGCCCTCTGGGACTCCTTCCTGACCTCTGGAACAGAGAATGAATTTTCCTCCTCACCAAATCAATCTGCCCAACTAAAGCATAGCACAGTCCCTCAGCGCTGCCTCTCTAGGATAATTCGACTAACTTGCTGCTGCCTCCCAAAATTTAGAAAATATTTCCCGTGGCTCACTTTTCCTACCCCTCAATCACTGCTTCAATCTCACTGGCTCTCTCTTCGGAAACCGATTGTTGCTACTCTGGAAATCGATCTGCTCATGAAATTGAATTGCTGAAGTGTATTCTTCAGCCTCATCAACTTCTTATAATCCTCTGTTGAGACTTCAACGACCAAGATTAGATCTTAATTGATGGCTAGGATTAACTTGAAGTCGATCGTGTGAGTTTCTAGAACATTCACATCTTGACTTAATTAATTCTGATTAATTAGTCATATTCCCTAAGTTTAGACTTAGGAAATATTTAAAATCTAGTTAGTAATCTAATTAAATCATTTCTAGGTGGAATTTCCAAAAACAATTTCTGGGTTTTGGAGATCTCATGCATTCTAGCCTCTCCACAATATTTCAAGGCTAGAACACATTTGATGCTACAAAAAACTAACACTACTTGTTAGCGAGGAATGCGTTGTAGTGTTGCTAGATGTAGCAACACCCTGTCTCTGCATCATCTCTTGTTATGCTACTGATGTATGGGCACTGATTCCCACCAACCACTACGCAAATCTGATATATACTACATCTGTGCTACTGCTAACATTGCCATACTGCTTCCAACACTGCATCTGCACTGTAACTCCCTCTCATCTATTACTATTGCAATTGCAGCCACTGCAACTGAGAAGCATCCTAAATATTGAATCAGTTGTGATCAGTATGATGCATCTGTCACCCGAGTCTCTGTCTGCTGCTAGTATCTACGTTGTCACTGAGGAATCTGCATTGCTGCTGACTCTGCAATGTGCCACTTGCACTGCGCTCGCCAGCATCAGACTACTACTAGACTGTACATCTTTCACTCTTGCATTTGAGTGCATCTATTGCCATTAATCCAAGTTGCTACTGAAAATTGTGGGCCCTTGTAGCAAGGTACTGACTCAAGAGGTGGACCACCTCAAGAATCCTACCCAACTATAGCACTCTGGGGCTACAACACCAAGTCACCCCACTTCACTCTTGGGGGTGTTGACCACTACGTGTCAACGAACCATAGTAGTACAACCCCTTTTTTTCGCAAAAGGGATTGCGCTTGATTGATGTGTCCGTGTCGTCTAGCTACCATCATCAACTTGACTTGCAATATGTTATGTAAACCCTTTCTACATGTGTATAATGTAAATAATCTCAGCAGATCCGTGTCATGTATGTAACGACCTAGGTAAACCTACTTTTCTAGTGATGATCTCCATTTTGAGAGGTTTTTTGCCTCACCGATCCATTCTCGGATGGTCGGCAGAGTTTTCCTCCGGTCTTACCTCAAAGATGGCATGGATTTTATCGCTAGGATATTTGGCGTGACCTAGTGTTCTAGATCAAGTCTAGGATTAGAAATGACTTTAATTAGTCACTTGATTAAATAAAAGGAGGGGAAAATAAATAATTGAAGGAAAAATACCAAAAGTGACTTAAGTGAAATAAAATAAATTAAAAGTCACTTAGATAGAATAAAAGGAAGCTTCTAGAACAATATTAAAATAATCATAATAAGATGCTCTTAGAGGTTTGGAGATCTATCTATGGAGTCTTTAAAGAGAGGAGGAGGAGATCATTTGGGACATCATTGATTTGAGTATTTTGCTTGTGGAGAGGTTTGGAGAACCGAGAGTTCACATCTTCTGCAGTAGCCCCAAGACGGAAACCCTCGGGTGATTTAGTGAGAGTGGATGAGTACCTGACTCTCTGCTTGGTGAATTCATCTAAAATTCACAGGAGATCTTAGCAGTTGCATTTCAGTTCAATTTTGGAGGGGCAACGTAGCATTGGAGCAGATTCTTGAGGCTAGGTTTTCATCTCATCTATATTGGTTGTATCTACATGTAACCCCATATTATCTATTACAATAAAAGATGAGATTGTTCATGTTCATCGTATTATTCTTTATAGTACTCTATTTGATACATTTTACATGGCAATGTTCTGTTAAGTGAATGGAAATTTTATATGAAGCATTTTGTTGATTTAAATTCCGAGAATTTGCAATTTTTTTCCATTTGGGATATTATAGAATAACCTAGATCTAATCTAGGAGATATGCCTCAGATCAATTCTCGATCTTTCTTACAGATCAAGATCTCCAGCCTTTGTGCACCCCTTCAGGTCCAACACACTTTCTCACTGAGATGCATCTTCCAATATTGTGTTGATGTAGTGTGTCTTTCTCCTCTCCTCAACCTTGCTTTTATAACTTTACATTGAGCTAAATCCCTAACCTTAACCCTAGTCTCAGAATGATTAATGACCAACATTATATCTCGCCTCACTTGATATCAACAACCAATATTAGAACAAAATCACTAAAGTAGATTATTTTACCTTTCCTAAGTTTCTTTTAGCTCGATAAATCAACATACTAATATGTGGTTTTTCTTAAGTTAGACTTAATCTAAGTTACATTAGCAGCTTGCGCACATTAGAGCAAGTGTTCTAAGGAGAATGTGGGTGAATTGTGTATGCCTAGACACAAGGCCCATTCAGGAGTACTTTCCTTAGCTACAAATTTCAACACTCCCTCTTAGTGAGGAGAGTACTTTTGGAAGAAAATCCACCTGGATCTGTCTCCAATCCCACCACATCATCTGTTGTTGTAACTAATCCCTATGAAATAGAGGGCTTCCTTGCTACCTACTTTGGAATTTGTGCTAAAGTCTTGTATCTCCCAACCATGCTCCTAGGAGTCTTAACCTGCTCTTGAGCATCCATTAATGTTAGCTCATACCAACTGGTCTTGATAGATCTGCAAGGGGCCTCCTACCCATATTCCAAATTAGAAAACTGAGTCCCCAGTCTCAAGGTAATATTTAGAGCTTTTTACTCAATCTCTGTCATTTACATCGATCCTTGATCCAAGATCCACTTGTATCTACCAATAGGCTAACCTTGCAAGTTGTACAACTTACCCTTCCTGGCACCAAGCTTACTCCTGTGTCATGGGTAGCTCCCTTTGAACGTATGAATACTTATCCTTTCTAGAACACAACATCATATTGTGCGTCCTCTAGAGCTGAGACTAAGATAAAGTTCATCTTCAGCTTTGGGACACACAACACCTTTGTGACTTCCAGGGGTCCTCTTGATTCTAGCTGGAATAACACTATTCCAACCCCTTTCACTAAATGTATGGTACTCATACCAACTTTCGCATGCATGTATGAATCTATCTCTCAAATTCTAAGGAACACTTCCCTCATTCTCGTCATATGGAAATATGCTCCACTATCCACAAACCATGCATCATTGTCCACAAAACAAGGACTTCTATCACTAATTCCAGAAAGACAAACAACCACCAAAGAAAACTCTTCAAATTTTGTTGCAAACTCATAAATCTTTGTTGATGTTACACCTATGTTTTCCCTTTGTCTTTCTTTTTGTTTGGTCATTGGCTAACATAATGTCCTAGTTTGTGACATACAAAACACATGAATTTACTCATGTCCTTCTTCTTCCCATCATCAAAGGGTCCTTCCTCTCCTTTGTGTTGAGTTTGGCATCCCCCTTGCCATTTCTTGCATGATCTGAAAGAGTAAGATTCTCCTCATCCCCTTCACCTTTTACATGGCTACCACGTAGAGCCTTCTCATGAGTCTCCTCTTGGGTGAAGTCATCCCACAACTTATCCTAGGTTGGGAGATACTCTCATGCCATGAATCCATTAAGGAAGGTACCCCACCACTTTGTGAACCTGTTTAGAGTTGTCCTTACTAGTTCTAAGTTTGACATTGTCTCCCCCACTGCAACAAGTTCATCTCATACTTGAGATATTCGAGTGAGATAAGAAGAAACTATCTCAATCTTAGACATTTTGGTGTTCTTGAGTTTGTCTCTCAACACCATTTTTTGGTTTTGGTTGTCGCTTTGGTACATCTTCATCAATGCCTCCCAAATATCTTTGGTGGTTTTCTTCTTGGTCGCATGACAAACAATATGATCCTTCACTCCGTTTAGGATAATCATCATGGTTTTCACGTCCTTTTTCTTATGGGCAACTAGAAGTGCTGCATTGGTAGGAGAAGTCTGAGTTTGATCTACAAACTTCTAGATCTCGTTCTCCTCTAACGCCAACAAAATTATCTCCTTCTGGATATTGTAATTAGACAATCCATCCAAACTATCTTCAAAATTAAGACCAGTAGCCATCTCTGTCCAATTGATCGAACCCTACCAACAACAACTTTTCTTTGATGAAGAAGAAAATTTCTCTCCTCCTCATGTTTTTTCAGCAAGGGAACTCTCTGTTGGTCATTGGTCTTGGTGACTCCGTTGGTCCTTATGTTGATGGTAGGTTGTTGTTGCTATATTTATTGACGTCTTCATCATGATTTGTTGTTGATGTCCTTGACTACCTAGATTACCCTATTACCCACCAAAAGTGGGAGACCCCTAGGAGAAAATATTCTCTTATTCATTTCTTCTAGCCAACAACCAACAACTTGTGAAAATTTCTTGATTGCAATTATTGGATATTATTCTCCTAAATGTTAGCAGTTTAATTGTTTACGACAATTAACGAATAATTCACAACTGCAATCTTCACCATAAAAATACATTGCAGAAAATAAAACCAGGAATTGAGAAATAGATGCACATGGATAGAAATTGACACATATTTTTGGACTAATGTCCCCAGAAAAACCTTAAAAGGGAAAATCGATGCAGCAAAATTTCTTAATTGCAACTATTGGATATTATTCTCCTAAACGTTAGCAGTTTAATTGTTTACGACAATTAACAAATAATTCACAACTGCAATCTTCACCATAAAAATACATTGCGGAAAATAAAACCAGGAATTGAGAAATAGATGCACATGGATAGAAATTGAGACATATTTTTGGACTAATGTCCCCCGAAAAACCTCAAAGGGAAAATCGATGCAGCAAATGAGGGTTTATTTCATTATGCTGCAATTTGGACATGATTAAAACTAGATGCCTAATTGGTAATCCTCCAGAAATAATATGGCAAAATCAACTAAAGAAATTTTCTCCCTTTTGCAATCAATTCAATCTCCCTCTGGCCTACTCGAACCTTCTCATTGGCAACTCGGCCTGCTTGGAATCCGCACTATTTGGCCTAGCAAATTCGTATGGCCTGTTGCTGAACTCTAATTGAGCCGCCTGACCTCCCTCTGCCTCAGGAAATGACTCACTCTACCTTCTGGGTGATCTCCTGACTTTCAGCGATTGGAATGACCCTCTTTTTGGTTCTTGCACTAGTTTTTTGGTTGCTCGCCTGACTATTCGACATCTCTACAAAATAATTTCGACCTCCCTTTTCTTGCCTCTTTGGAAATAAAAAATTGCTGGGAAACTCTCCAAAATTCTCCTCTGTTGCTCCCTCAATCATTGATGCTCTCCTTCTCTGGCTCAAATGCTCTTCCTCATTGAATCACTGGAACATGATAGCTTGATTTTCCAAGGTAACTCATTCCTCTCTTTTGTTTCCATCCCATCAACTTGCACTTATAATGTCTCGCTATAGCTTCAACGACTATAATTATATCCTTATCGACAACGAAGATCATCTTAGACTTGGTCCAAGTAATTTTCTAGAAGTCTCTACAGTATAAGTCGATCTCCTTAATTAATCCACTTTAATTAACGACTTTTCATAAGTTAGACTAAGGAAATATTTAAATGATGGCTAGTTAATTTAATTAACGCATTTTGCATGCCTATCTTGTGAACCCTTTTCTGGGTTTTGAAGATCTCGTGTTTCTTATCCTCTTACACACAAATCGAGGCTAGAATACCTATCTGATGCCTCCAAAATAATAAAATACTAACACTCCCTCTTAGCGAGGAAGGTGTTCTCTGTCCCCAACATCTCTCCTTTATAGTCAGACCACGCTGATGGTATCTGACATCTGCAACATGTCACTGTCCACCGAGCTACTACGAATAATTTGATTCATTGTCTAACCCTATAGGCAACCACTTTGCATTTGTGCTACTGTTGACACTACATTGTGTCTCCCTACACTGCCTGCGCCGTGTTGTCACTTAGATTGTACAGGCACTACATCAAACGCTTAAGGTAGAAGCTGTCACTCTGATCCCTCCCTACTCTGTTCTAGATGTCTCCCAACAACAGGCTATGGGGGGTAGTCCCTATGGAAATGAGGTGAAGTAAAACAAGTTGGGCACCAACTTGTATGGGAGACGCAAATGATTAGCCTAGCTACTTGTTTAAATTTTAGCAAGACTAATGATTAGATTAGGTTTTAAGCATGAGATCAGTGCCTTATGGAGTCACAATTCTTGCTTAATGTAAATTAATGCCAAGGAATCGGATGGACGCCCGCTGCTTGATATGATATCCTAACCCATATGGGATACAAGTCCTAAAAGCTAGGTGTGATGCAAGAATGTTGGTAAATTTTAGATTAAATGGCCATTCTAAGTTGAACCTCTCCCTTAACTGTTTTGAGAAACACTCTTCAGAGTAGGTTATGGGATGGAAGCCAACGAGAAGCATTCAAAGCCCTAATTAACAACACCTCCCCTTGTGTTCCAACAACCCAGTGCCTCCAGCACTGCAGAGATTGTGGCTCTGACAATTGCAAGGTCACCGTGTTAACCACTAAGAACTGAATCCCTCAAGCTAATCAGAAAAGGATTGCCTTAGGAGTCTATCAACCTAGCTTATGCTAGGAGGTAAGTTTTTAATGCAAGCTAGATCCTAGAATGTTCGTGAAAAGATGATGAGTGAAATGACTTGAGTTAAGATTGTTTAAGTGTTTAAGTACTCAAATCATGATTACTCCTTATGATAATTGTACTTAACAATTAAACGACAATCTTAATACAAGGCAAGTGCTTAAGGATACAAGTGCCAATGAATCAATCCATAAGATACTTAAAATAAATTATCCAATTTGTCAATTAGCCAATGGTTACACGATCCCAACAAATTTTACCCAAGATGTTCTTTTCACAATGCAAATTAGATTCCAAGTGTGAAAGCAACTTAACCAACCACAAGATTAGAAATTTAGAGCTTAAATTTATGGTGCTTTAAGTTTAAAATTCATAAATCTTTGTAACTTGGAGCAAGACAAGCAAGTGTTAGATCTCAAATATCCAAATCAATAGTAATATTTCAGAAAATTTCAGCTCTCAAATATCCAAATCAACGATGATATTTCAGAAAATTTCAGCACTTATTAGACTTATGACAACAACAAGAAAACCACTTTAGATCATGGAATTTACCAAATATATGAAACAAATTTTTCTCCGAATGATTAGTAGATGTAAATTTATGAATTTAGCCCACTTTAAAATGGAGTATTTAGTGATATGTCAGATCATTAGGAACTCATTACAAAAGTAAATAAATCATTAGATCAACAAGTTAATGATGCTACAACAAATGCCCAATATGCTCAAAACTAGGAAAATTTTATCAAAATTGAAAAAATCAAGTTTTTAGGGATTTTAGAGTGTGATATTAAGAAAATATCAGATCTGAAAAACTTGCTACAAGAGTGAGGAAATCAGAAAACCACTGAACTATTAGTTGTTGATTTGGGGTAGCATCGAATGTGCTCTAGCCTTGAAATTGGTGTAGAGGCTAAAGTACATGAGATCTCCAAGACCCAGAAATGGTTTGGGCAGATTCTAATTGGTTTGGGAGATATTAAAATAATTAATATTTTAATGGAGTTCCTAAGTCTAAACTTAGGAAAAATAAAATATTAATGGGTATTAATATAAACCTGGGTTAGAAGGTTCCAAAAGTCATGGATCAAGCCAAATATAATCTTAGCCGTTGATTAGAGATTTAATCTCAGCTGTTGAAGGATCAACAGGAAAAGTATAAGAAAAGGCTTGAGGGTCAGTTGGCGAACATACTGAGGAAGACTAGTTAGTTCGATTTCCGGAGCGGGGTTAGCTGAGAAATTCGAACTAGTGATCTGGAGAGCAGTAGGAGGCAACAAGTATGAAATAGAGTGTCGAGAATAGCACCAGGGGAACAACGCAGAGGTTGTAGAGGCAGACACAGAGGCAACAGACTGCGCAGTCACTGGAGGGCTAGTGTGGGTGATGCAGAGAGGCCCAGCGCTGACGCAAAGAGGCAGGGGCTGACGAAGAGGGTCTGGGAGCTACGTAGAGGTTAGCCAGGCTAACGCTGAGACTGGGAGAAGCGTTGGAGAATTTTCTCTCTCTTGGGTAAGCCAATTTGGCACCCAGTTGTACTGAAGAATTGCTTAATAATAAAATCCTCCCTCGCTACACCGGTTTCCCACATTGGGTTTTTCTGGGTACTGATTGTCCAAAATATTTGTGTCGATGTGTTAATTCTTGTGCATTTGTTTGTCTCTATATTATGATGTGATATCTGTAGCATAATTTATTTTAATATTTATTGAAGGATTTTCATAAATAAGTTATTGGGAAATAAGTAGGTAAAATAAATCAATTGTTGCAGTGATAGAATTTTCACATGGTATCAGAGCAAGTAATTAAAGACATGAAGGGAAAATCAATTATGGGTTGAGACCATGATGCAGAGGCATCTACGTTAGGAGAATCGCACAAATTTTCAGAAAATTGCACAAGAGAAAGTGATTTCGATTTCTCTATGTTGGCTTCCAGGTTGGAAGAAGAAGTGGCTTGTGTGACTAGCTATGCATCATCAGAGGTATGGTATATAGACAGTGGGGCCTCTTGGCATATGATTGGAATCCGGGAATGTTCCTCAGATTATCGGGAGGAGAAGATAAACTTTCAGATCACCATGGGGAACAAGGCAAAATGTACTCCAATAGGGAGGGGTACCTTAGTTTTTCAAACAGAAACGGGAGACCGATTTTGTGCTACCAATGTGCTGCATGTACCATGATTGGGGATGAACTTACTTTTCGTGTCGCAAATGCAAGGAAAAGGCTATGACGTTTTCTTCATCAAGGAGAAAGTATTTGTCAAATACTCGAGCTGGAAAAAGAAAGTGAAGATCGGGATCAAAAGTAATAGGTTGTACAGAGTACAACTAGAATCACCAATGGCACTAATAGGCAGTCATGGAGACAAGGATTTGAACGAACTATGGCACAAAAGAATGGGAAATTTGCACCATGGGGCTTTGAGAATTCTCAGGAGCACTGTAACAGGAGTTCCAGATTTTAGTACGGAACGAGATGATGTATGCAGAGAATGTGCTCTAGGAAAGTATGCCAAAGCAACATTTCCTAGAAGTAAAAAGCAGGCCAAGAGTGTACTAGGATTGAGAAACTTAGATATCTGCGGACCCATGTCCACTAAAGCTCTTAGTGGTGCCGAGTACTTCCTTACCTTCATTGATGACCACTCGAGGAAAACTTGGATTTATTTTCTGAAAACCAAGGACGAGGTTTTTTGTTGATTCAAAGAGTTCAAGGCTCTGGTGGAGAACCTGACTGGGAAGAAAAGAAAAGTTTTGCGCTCAGATAATGGTGGAGAGTATGTCATAAGGACTCCATTGACTTTTGTGCTAAGGAGGGAATCAGAAGAGAGTGGACAGCTCCTTACAATCCAGAGCAAAATGGAGTAGTAGAAAGAAAAAACAAGACTATTGTAGAAGCAGCTAGGACCATGATATATGATCAAGATATGCCAAAATTCCTGTGGCCAAAAGCATGCAACACTAAAGTTTATGTTCAGAATAGAAATCCTCATCGGGCATTGGGAAATATTACTCGAGATAAAGTCTTCACAGGGAAGATGCATGAAGTCAGTCATTTCAGGATATTTGGGAGCTTAGCATATTGCCACATACCCGAAGAAAAGAGGAAGAAGTTGGATCAAACTACAGAGAGGATATCTAGTAGGATATAGTGAGAACACTAAGGCATACAAAATCTATCTTCCAGGGCGTAGGAAGGTAGTAGTTCAACGAGATATGAAGTTCATGGAGAATAGGGCTTTCAAAAAATCTCGAGAAATGCCTTCCGAGGAGCAGCCAAAAGAGGAACTGTTGGTCAAACCTGTTCAACCAACGGAAGAAAAGAATTCTTCCTCGGGTCAGGAAGAATCATAGGATGAGGAGGAGGTAACAGAAGCACTTGTTGGTAGAGGAAGAATGAGCAAGGAACTTTGTCAGATTCTGCGAGATGCAGAGGACTTCATCTATGAGCTAAGGAACAATAAGAGGGAGGGAAAACAACCATATAGATATCAGACATTAGTAGCTCAGGATGGGGAGCCTGCCGCAACTCAGTATCAGGTTTGGTTGGATGTGATGGTAGAGGAGTACAACTCCATAATGGTAAACGATGTCTGGGAGGTAGTGCCAAGGCCTCAAGATAGATCAATGGTAGGTTCAAGATGGATCTACAAGATCAAATACGCTTTAGACGACAATGTTGAGAAATAAAAAGCCAAGTTTGTGGCTAAGGGGTATGCTTAGAAAGAAGGAATTGGCTACGAAGAGACCTTTTCACTGGTAACCGGGTATACATCTATTAGAACCGTGATATTTCTTGTAGAACAAATGGGGTGGGAGATCCACCAGATGGATGTCAAAACAACATTTTTGAACGAAGTGATAGAAAAAGAGGTATACATTGAACAACCAAAGGGATTTGAGACACATGAGAAGAAGTCTCATGTATGCAGATTGAAGAAAGCCTTGTATGGGTTGAAACAGACACCTAGAGCATGGTATGGTTGAATCGATGGCTACTTGCAGAAAATGGGATTTGTCAAGAGTGACACAGATCCAAATCTCTACTATCTGGTTGTAGAGAATGAGCCTCTAATCTTAGTATTATATGTGGATGTTCTCTTCCTGACAGGATCATCCAGGCTCATCGAGGACTGCAAGAAGAATCTAGCCACGAAATATGACATGAAGGACTTGAGACGAATGCATTATTTCCTGGGTTTGGAAGTTTGGCGGAAAAAGGGGGAGATCTTCCTTGGGCAAGGAAGATATGCTACAAAAATATTGAAGAGATTCATGATGGAGAACTATAGACCCATGGCTACTCCAATGATGACCGACTGGAAGAATATTGATGCATCAAAGGACAAGGATGTTGATCCCACCTTATACAGGCAGCTCATAGGGTCCTTGATGTATCTGGTCATACCAGGGTAGACATTTGCTATGCTGTCAACGCACTCAGTCAATTCATGGTGGCGCCGAAGAGGGTGCACTGGGCAACAACGAAACATGTTCTTATATATTTACAAGGAACAATTGATTATGGACTCTTGTACAATAGGAGTAATGATATTAGGTTGGGTGGATTTACTGATGCAGATTGGGCAGGAAGTTTAGTGGATTGGAAAATTACCTTTGGGTACTGTTTCAACATTGGCTCTGGGCTCAGCAGAGGTAGAATATATCGCCGCAAGCACAACTTCATGCAAGGCCATATGGCTTAGAAAACTACTTGTGAACCTATTTAGAAGAAAGATGGACATGTGTGATAATCAGAGTTGCATCAAGCTCTCTGAGAATCCAGTGTTTCACGATCAGTCAAAGCATATTGATATCCGGTGTCAATTTGTTAGAGACTGTATCCAACAAGGAGCTGTATAGTTGAGCTACACTCCTATAGGAGAACAGGTGGCATACATCCTTACCAAGGCCCTTGGAAGAACCAAGTTTGATTATTTCAAGGAGAAGATGGGGATGATAAAGAATCCATTTCAGTAGTAGAAATGGGTATGATGTTGTAGTGTAGTAGTAGTTAGCAGTAATATGATGCAACATGATGAGAAGGAGTTTGTAGTGCAGATGTAATGTTGGGAAGAAGGATCGGCAACAACACGGATGCAGAGGGAGTTACAGTGCAGATACAGTGTTGGAAAGATGGACTAGCAACAGCATAGATGCAGAGAGAGCTGTAGTATAGATGTAGTAGTGGTAGTGATAGAGCCATGGGTAGCAGTACAGGATGCAACAGTGCAGAGGATGATGGGCATGGAGGCTTAGCATCATCACAGGTACCGATGCTGTATGATCAGAGTAATGCTCAGTGTGGAGTATTACTAGAGCACAGTCCTCGCTAAGAGGGAGCATTGATTTGGGGTAGCGTAGGATGTGCTCTAGCCTTAAAATTGGTGGAAGGCTAAAGCACATGAGATCTCCAAGACCAAGAAATGGTTTGGGCAGATTCTAACTGGTTTGAGAGATATTAAAATAATTAATATTTTTAATGGAGTTCCTAAGTCTAAACTTAGGAAAAATAAAATATTAATGGGTATTA
>APFE030828322.1:304223-320399 GCA_000404065.3 Pinus taeda
GATGATTTCTCCCGAAAGTGCTGGATCTTCTTCATGCAAAAGAAGAGCGAGACATACTCAAAGTTCTGTGAGTTCAAAGCACTGGTCAAGAAGGAATCGAGGAAGAAGGTGAAGGCTCTTAGGAGCGACAATGGTGGTGAATTAATCTCTAGTGAGTTCAAGGAATTTTGCAGCACAGAAGGGATTCGAAGAGAGCTCATAGCTCCCCATAACCAACAACAGAACGGGGTTGCTGAGTAGAAGAACAGAACGATCGTGGGTGCTGCACGGGCGATGTTGCATGATCAAGGCCTACCCATTCACTTGTGGGCGGAGGCATGCAATACTGCAGTATATGTGCAGAACCATTGTTCTCACAGGATACTTGGCATGAGTACACTCGAGGAGGCTTATTCTCGTAAGAGGCCTGATATTTCCCATTTGAGGATTTTTGGTTCTCCTGTTTACATGCATGTGACGAAGGATGCCGGGAAGAAGCTGGAGCCGACCACAGAGGTTGGGATATTTGTGGGGTACACTGATATGCCCCATAACTATCGTGTGTATTTGCCAGACAGTCACAAGACTGTTGTGTGACAGGATATAAATTTCAGGAGGAGAAAGCCATGAAGTGTTCGCTTGAGAGGGAGCCACACTTGCATGCAGATGAGGAACTATTAGTTCCTAAGGATGAGCTTCAGGATGTGGATCAGCCACAAAAGGAAGTTCATGGAGTGGAAGAAACCACTCATGCAATGCCAACCATCAGAGGGCAAAAGCGCACTACAGAAGCTGAGCGACTGGCTCAAGATGCATAGAAGGTTGTAAGACCACCTACAGCAGAACGCAGGCAGAGACAGTCACCGGATCAGTACACTGGATAAATGGCTCTTGTGAGCAAATGTGTCGTGACGGAGCCATCCTCTTTCGAGGAAGCTGTGGAGGAACCTACATGGGTAGACGCAATGGTGGAAGAGTATGATTCGATTGTCAGGAACAGTGCATGGGAGATTGTCCCAAGACCGGAAGGAAAATCAGTGGTGGGTTTGAGATGGATCTACAAAGTGAAGCAGGCAGCTGACAGGAGTGTGGAGAAGTACAAGGCAAGATTTGTTGCCCGAGGCTTGTCATAGATAGAGGGGATCGATTATGAGGAGACCTTTGCACCTATTGCAAGGTATTCTTCCATACGGACGATTCTTGCTCTCTCAGCGCAGATGGGGTGGCACATTCATCAGATGGATGTGAAGACTGTGTTCATCAACGGAGTCATTGAGGAGGAAGTGTACATAGAGCAGCTCGAAGGTTTCGAGATCTTCAGCAGTGAGTTGCATGTGTGCAGGCTCAAGAGAGCGCTGTATGGGTTGAAACAAGCACCTCGTGCTTGGTACACACTGATAGATAGCTATTTCACCGGACTTGGATTCTCCAAGAGTGAGACGGATCCTAACCTATACCAGATTGTGGTGGAGGGTAAGTTGCTTATCATTGTACTGTATGTAGATGATTTGATTCTAACGGGTGATGATCTGTTGATACTTTCATGCAAGGAGGATCTTGCTCGGGAGTTTGAGATGAAGGACTTAAGCCTCCTTCATTATTTCTTGGGATTGGAAATTTGGCAGTGCAGTGATGGACTGTTTGTTTCTCAGGGTAAGTATGCTCAGGAGATACTGGAGAAGTTCAACATGCATGGCTGCAAGCCTGTTGATACTCCTCTTCCTGGAGGTTGGAGGAAGGAGGATGCTACTTCGGCGGAGGTAGTGGATGCCACTGTTTATTGACAGTTGGTGGGGTCGCTTATGTATCAGGTCAATACACGACCCGATATATGCTATGCTGTTAACCAGTTGTGACAAGCTATGGTTCAGCCTACCAAGCTCTTCTGGAAGGCGGGCAAGCATGTATTACGTTATATTAGAGGCACATCGGGATATGGATTGTGGTACAGATAGGAGGATGAGGTGAAGCTATGTGGCTTCAGGGATGCAAATTGGGCAGGGAGCCCAATGGACAGAAAGAGCACATCTGGAGGGATCTTTAGTATCGGATCAACAACAGTTTCTTGGTACAGCAGGAAGCAGAGATCCGTGGCACTTAGTTTCGCGGAGGCCGATTATATGGCAGCAAGTTTAGCTGCATGCGAGGCTATATGGATGAGGAAGATCCTGGTCGGGTTGTTCGAGTTTCATTTGGATCCTACTGTGATTTGCTGTGATAACCAAAGTTGCATTAAACTCTCGTCTAATCTTGTATTTCATGATAGATAGAAACACATCGACATTAGGTACCATCATATCAGAGATTGTGTGCAACGGAGAATCATGTTACTTTCATATATTCCCACGGAGGATCAGGATGCTGATATCTTGACGAAGGCGCTCAGCAAGAGAAAATTCGAGTATCACCGAGACAGGATAGGGGTTGCTGGTAATCCATATCTTGTTGAGAGGGAGTGTTGAGATTGCAACAAGATGATGGAGCTTAGTGGAAAGAAGTCGCCTTCACTAAGTGGGCCCGCTGGCTATTTTTGGCGCAAGTCTATTTTTAGACATATGGATCATGGTCTATGAGTTGCAGGATGTTAATTGTGGATGATTGGTCAAGTTGGTAAAAATAGATGGACTTCTATTTTTAGACATATGGGCGGAGTCTATTTTTAGACTGCCAGGCTAAAAATAGAACAGTCGAATATTATTAGCTCTTAATACTATTTGGACTATAAACATTATCTTATTCTCTTGGAGCACTTCAGTTCGAGCTACGGATGTGGCACATGCAGCTTCCATAAGGAAATACGTGGTTCCTATGGGTTAACTTGAGCTATTGCATGGAGGACTTCAGTTAGGACTTCAATGATTGAGTTCTGTGGAATTGGATCAGGAGTTGATGGAGTTGTGTTCAGTTTGACCTAGTTGAACTAGTTGTAGTTAGTCTAACTAGCAAATAGACTAATGTTGAGTGGTGTGAATTAGTTATTAATTAATTTACTAATTATTAACTCATAAAGCGACTGAAGAATACATCAGTTAACAAAGTGCATGGACAGTTCAGTGGTGACAAGTGTTAGAGGTAAGTGAAAGGGCAAGACAACTGTCAGTTGTGACTATAGTTGTGCATGTGATTTGCACAATCAGTGGGATTGAGTTGCCAATGAGGATTGCGTAGTGTTACATAAGGGAAACACGTGAATGATTCAACCATTCTCATCCATTCTCTATGCAGGATTGCGCAGTGGAGGCAGGCAAGCAGCAGGGGTGATTTGAGGCAGTGATTGATTCAGATGTATGCTGTATTCTGTGTAACAGGTGGAGATAGTACTGAGTATTTGTGAGGAGTATTGTACTATGTATGGTTACATGTTCTCAATCAATATAATATACAGATAGTTGTGGGGTTTTCAGCTTTATGCTTTCGCCAGGGTACATACTGTGTTGATATGTGCGATTGATGCTTCAATGTGCACATGTGTATGTTTCTAAATACTGCTAAATTGATGATCAACGTAGATGAGATTATGTATTATGCATGCATTCCGCAATAGTGTATAATCAGGATAATCTCGGTTGAATAAGTGTTATATTATTCATGAAATTTATACATCTTCTGTAGTCAGTTTGAATCTACGTCTCCTCAAGTCGTTTGATCTACAACTATCTGGAAAAATGTCTCTCCTAGCCACCGGAATTCCTGTGCAGGTTCTCGCATTGAAACACATCTTCCCTAGTAGAATTGAAACTGCCTTTAGAGGCTACTACGTTGGGCAATGTCAGCCTCCCTATGGCTCTTCTGCCTCTTTGCAAATGTACTCACTGCATCTGGAATCCTTCCTCTGGATTCACTGTCTCTGCACCTCTCTCATTGCTTCGATCTCTAGCTCTCTTTCCGACAACTGACTATTGATACTCTAGAAATCAATCTGCTCATAAATCGAACCTCTCAAGTATCCTCTCCATCACCACATTAACCTCCTCTTATAATCCTCTGTTGGAGCACCAACAACCAAGATTAAAACATAATCGATGGCTAGGATCATCTCTGGATCAATATGTGTGAGCTTCTAGTTGATTCACGCCTTGACTTAATTATCGTTGATTAATTAACCATATTCCCTATTTTTAGACTTAGGAAATATTTAAAAACTGGTTAATAATATAATTAAGTCCTTTCTAGGTGGAATTTCTAGAAACGATTTCTGGGTTTTGAAAATCTCATGTATTTTAGCCTCTCCACAAAATTTCATATCTAGAACACATCCGATGCTACCAAAACTAACACTCCCTATTAGTGGTGAGGAATGTGTTCTAGTGCTACTGCACCCCCTCTACCAGCATCTTGTCTCTGTATCATCCACTGTCACGCTGCTGATGTCTGGCCATACTTCCTACCAACCACTATGCAACTCCTATATACGCTGCATCTGTGTTGCTGTTGACACTGCCATACTGCTATGAACACTACAATTCGTTCTCAACTGTTGCTATTGCAACTGCAAAATTGGCAACTGAAAAGCATCCAAAATACTGAATCAATTGTGATCAGAGTAATGCATCTGTCACCCGAATCTTTGATTAGTGCTAGTATCTGCACTGTCACTAAAGAATTTGTGCTGCTGTTGATTTTGCATTGTGCCAACTGCACTGCTGCCAACTCTTCACTATGCTCCCCAACATTTGACTGCTACTAGTCTTTTCAATTCTCTCTCTAGTATCTGACTTCATCAACTGTCACTGATCCATCCTGATATTGAATAATGCGGGCCCCCGTAGGCAGGTATTGATCCATGAGGTGGAAGCCTCAAGTATCTTGCCCATCTGTAGCACTTTGGGGCTACAACACCAAGTCACCCCACCTCACTCCTGGAGGTATGTCAAAAAACATGGCGAAGTCTTCCTCCAACCTGAAGGAAAGCCTATCAATCTCTGCTGAAGTTGCCTGGTCCTGCTTCTCCTTCTTGTCCTTCTTCCTTAGAGGACATTGGGTACTATAGTGACCAATCTCACCACATCTAAAGCACTTGACCTTCGACAAGTCCTTCTTCTTCTTCCTCTGCTCCCGCTGTCCCTGACTGGGACCCTTAGATGTGAGAGCCACATTCTCCTCCTCCTTGACCTGCTTCGATCCGTTGTTGCTTCCATTGATGGAGCTCTTCAATAGAGCTTGTCTCAACTCCTGCTGTTGCAAATCAGCACACATCTTGTCCCACCTTGGCAAGGTATCTCTGCCCAAGATACTTTGTACGAATACCTGCCCTTTCTTTTAAGACATTGTTGAGTGCCAATCACACTAGCTCTGTGTGTTGAGGCGCTATCCCAACAAGTAACAACTGGTCTCAGACCTCCTGAATCCTGGGTCTATGCCTTCCCCTTTCTGCATCCTGATGCATCTCAGCGTCTCCTCTAAGTACATTTTCCATTGCTGGGAAGTCCCTTGGTATAGCGTGGAGAGGGTCTCCCACATCTCTTTGGTCGTTCCTTCACCTGCTATATGTGAGACAATATGACTCTTGACTTCATCTAGGATCAACCTTCCCATATCCTTCTTGTACTCTTTCAACTGATCTGAATCTGTGGGAACTGCTACAACTGCATCAATATATGTTTTCAAACCAAATTCATTTAGAAGGAAGGACATCCTTGCCTTCCAGATGACGTAGTTGGAAGTCCCATCCAACCTGTCCTAATCACGAAGCCCAACAATGGTCATCTCAACAAAATGTCGAAAATCTCCTATTTTCTTCTGCTCAACTGCTGCTCTTGCTATTTGCACTCCCTTATGGAGTGTGAAGATATGCTCGCAATGACTTCTGATCTGCAAGGAAAACTCGAACTTCCTATGACAAGAAGTTCCCTGAGGAAAATATTCAGTGTGTTCTTCTTCCTTGCACCCGACACTAGCTCTGCTCTAGCAAACCGCTGCAAAACCATTATGTCCAGCTAGAGATCTACTCCACGAAAAACATTGAGGTGCTCCCTCTACCTCTTGAATCACTCGATCTAGAGAGATCGAATTTTTCTTACCCTTACTTAGAAAAGTCGAATCTCCTCAAGTAAATCGGCCTCTTGGAAAAGTGATTGCACTGCCCCTGGGAATTTTGATCTGCTTCTCACACTGGACAACGAAATTCCTTCTCTCTTCACCTTTGAGCTCTCTGGCTGATCAACTGCGCTCTAATACCATGTGAAAATTCCAAACCGGAACCCTTTTGTAACAACTGGCAATTATTCTCCTAATTGGTAATTTAATTTAACAATTTATTTATTGTTTGCTACAAAAAATACTGAATAAATCACACTACAATCTACACATATAAAACCATGAAAGAATAAATGCCGAAAGAAATGCTAGCACACACACATAAAAATAACACAATTATTTTTGGACAAAAAGTCCCTGGAAAAACCCATCTTGGGAAAACCGGTGCAACAACTGAAGGTTTTATTATTATGTAGCAGCGAAATAACCAAAGTACAACTAGATGCTGAAACTGGAGATCCTACAAAGAAATACTGGCAAAAATTTGGAGAGGAATTTTCCTCACCCCATAGGCAATCCGAGATTTGACCTCAGCTACAAGTGAGCCGTCCAAACTGCCTCTAGGTAGCTACTTTGTCACCCTAGCGCAGTGTCTTCTGCACTCAACTTGAATCAGCCTCTTCCCAAGTCGTCTGGTCTACTACTATCTAGGAAAATGTCTCTCCTAGCCTCTAAAACCTCTTTCCAGCTTCTAGCACTGAAACTCATCTTTGCCTAGTAGAATTGAAACTGCCTCTAGAGGTTATTGCACTACCCCAATGTCAGCCTCTCTGTGGTTCTTCCACCTCTCTACAAATGTACTCATTGGATTTGAAATTCTTCTTTTGGCTTCACTAACTTTTCCCCTCTCTCACTGCTTCAATCTCTAGCTCTCTCTTAGGCAATTGACTACTTGTTGGAAATTCTATGTTTAACCCATTAGAAATTCTTCCTGTACTATCTGATTTATTTCTTTCTACTTGTTCAATTACTTAACAAGTTATTTACCATGTAAATATTGAAAATAAATACAATTACAGTATCAACGCATACAGATCATCAACTGAAAGTAAACAAGCACATAAGTGACACTGTTGTTTTTGGACTAATGTCCATGGAAAAACCCAATGCGGGAAAATCGACGCAACTATTCAGAGGGTTTTATTATTATGCAGTTTCAGAATACAACGTGGGTGCTAGAGATGGCTCACCTAATAGAGAATGCCCTCAGCAGTAGTACCTCTTAGTCAGAGACAGATATTCTGGCTAAATCACCGGATGAACGATCCCATAGCAACAATGTAGCTTCTGCTGCTCTGCGTCCCTCTGATAGGGACTGCATCACCCTATCCGGATCTCCAGCTCCCAATCCGTCCCACGAAATCCTCCAGCACTGCCTCTAGGCCCTGTGTCAACCTCTCTGGCCTTTGCGTCAGCTTTTGGAGCCTCTGTGTCAGCCCTTAGACCCTCTGCGTCTCACACGCTGGCCTCTCTAGCTCTGCGTAGCTCCTGGTTGCCTTTGCATGGCCTCTAGCTGGGTCTATGTCAACCTCTCCCGGCTATGTGTTGATCCTCCTGGTACTAACTCTACCTCTCTGCTATGTATTCATTACCCCTCAGCTACAACTCAGATCACTCACTCGATTTCCCCAGCAAACCTTGCCCCAGAAAATCGAATTCTTGATCAACTTGGTGTGTTCTCCAGCTGACCCTCAAGATTCCTCTTATACTTTTATCGTTGTTCTATCAATGACCGAGATTAAATTTCTAATCAACAGTTAAGATTAGATTTGGTTTGATCCATGACTTTTGGACCCTTCTAACCCAGTTTTATATTAATAACCATTAATATTTTATTTTTCCTAAGTTTAGACCTGGGAACTCCATTAAAAATATTAATTATTTTAATATCTCCCAAGCTGGTTAGAATTTTCCCAAACCATTTTTAGATCTTGGAGATCTCATGTGCCTTAGCCTTTCCACCAATTTTCATGGCTAGAGAACATCCGATGCTACCCCAAATCAACACCCTCTTAGCGAGGATTGTGCTCTATTAATACTCCTCATTGAGTATCACCCTGATCATCCAACATCGGTCCCTGTGCTGATGCTGGGCCTCCCCGCCCAACATCCTCTGCACTGCTGCATCCTGTACTGTTTCCCATGGCCCTGCCACTGCCATTGTTGCATCCGTACAAAAATTCCCTCCACATCTGTGCTACTGCTGGTCAATATACCCAACACTGCATCTGCACTGCATTCCCTTCTCCTATTACTGCATTGTGTTGCCCATAGCATTGCTACTGCTAATTGTTGCACTGCAACCCAGTTATTGAGAAGGAAGTAACTAATCCACCCAACTTTGACATCTGTGTCAGGCTAGAGACTCTCCCGATGCTAAAGCTCCTTCTGCCACTAACAAGTTCTCCCTCTATTGACCTCTGCAATGTTGTAGCAACTCCATGCATCTCGCACCATTGCACACTTCTCTGTGCCATCCTGCACTAGTGCAACACTCCCGTGCTTCTCGCAGTGTTGCAGGTTGCTATCCTTTACGTTGTCCCAGGACTTCTGCACTGTAGCACTCTCTCCCACTCCAACCACATCCATCTCTACCAACATCTGCCAGTTTTTCTTCTCCTCTTCAGGGCTTCTGTCGCAAGGTATAATCCAAGGGTTGGGTACTTCAAGGACCCTGCCCCTCATCGTCTATAGTCTGTCTGACTACAGCTCGATGTCTCCCCACTTCCTCTCAAGTTGCGCATGAGCACTCATGGCACAATCATCATCCTCCTCAACTTCTTTTTACACCTTTGCTGGTGCTGCCTTCAAGTCAGAAGCCTCTCGCTTACTCTTCTTCCTCGGACACTAGTTCGTTTTGTGATTGAGTTTCCCACAATGGAAGAACTTGACCATGGAGAGGTCCTTCTTCTTTCTCTTCTCTTGCTTTCTCGCTGATGCGAGAGCCACATCTTCTTCGTCCTCCTTCTTGATTATGACCCATTTTCTGTTACTCCCCGCCTTGGTCACCCGTATGATCTCTTCTTGACGAAGAGCCACCCACAGTTCCTTCCAATCTAGAAGGCTCAACCTGCCCAATATGCTCTCGACAAATACCTCCCAATCCTCTAAGACTACATTCAATGTGGTCCTCAACATCAGTTCTTGATCCAACGTGGCCCCTATAGAAGTTATTTGGTCACAGATCTCCTTCAATCCATTGAGGAAGACATCTATCTGCTCTCCCTTTTGCATCTGGTATGACTGCAGTTGATTTTCAAGTAACATCTTCCTCTGCACGGAAGTATGCTGGTATAATTTCTTCAGGGCATCCCACATCTCATTTGTTGTGTCCTTCTCGGCGATATGCGACACCACATGATCCTTGACCCCATCAAGGATGATGCATTTTGCCCTCGCCATTGCGTCCTCATACTTCTCATTTTTAGCTGGGTCAACTGGGACCACTATTGTTTTCAATGCGAAGCCCTTGATGTGATATTTGTCTAGAATGGACAAGATCCTGGCCTTCCAGACCACGAAGTTGGATGCTCTGTCCAACATATCCTGATCTCTCACTCCATTCACGGCCATTATGCTGCTTTTCTTCCGACTCCTCTGAGTCTCTTTACTTCCCTCTTGGAAGTCCTCGGTTTGACTCCCTCTGAGTCTCGATTCCTTTCTAGAAATCCTTCCTCCTTGGTCTTGCCTTGTTAGGTATTTTTCTGACCACAATACATCACCAGCTTCGCTCCGCAAATTATCCGCAGCCTCCTATACCCTAGCAACTTGTAGGATTGAGGCTCTAGACCTTCTGCAATCCCAACACTGACAAAATATGCACCTCCTGGCCACAACGTCAATCCTTCCTGACTGAGAAAGATGATCGGGCACTGCGTAGGCTAGGTCTGCTCCTCTCTGCCTCTGCACTGATCCTCCTCCTAGCTTGAACTAATGACGTAGGCCCTGTGCGTCACCCCTTCCTTGCTGCTTTCTGCTAGGAACATCTTCTGTCACTCGGGACAGCTGTTTCTACTGCTACTACTCTACTCGACTAATGCCTTTAGTTATCTTGTGATCTGCAACCACTATTTGATACCATTGCTTTAAAAAACGGCCGTTTCGAAACGGAAACGACCAAGTTGGTCCAATTCGATGCCCTCAGGACTGACTCGGCCAACTCGGCCGTTTCCTCCACCGAGTCAGTCCTGAGGGCATAGATAAACCAAGTAAGTGCATCTCTATGTAGATGATCTGATGCTTGCAACCATGCATTCTCCTAGAGATCTGTCCTCTCAATTGGACTGCATACGTCTTGTTGACCACTGCGTGTCAACTACCCATAGCAGTACACCCCCCTTTTTTCACAAAAAGGGACAGCGCTTGATCGAGAAGTTCGTGCCATTCAACAGTCATCGTCATTCGCCTGATCTTATTAAAGTTGTAAACCCAGTCTGCATTTTGATGTAAATAATCTTAGCAGAGCTGAGTCATGTATGTAAATTGCCTAGGTGGACCTAATTTTCTAGTGGTAATCTTCATTCCGGAAGGTTTTTCATCTCGCCGATCCATGATCGACAGAGTTTTCCTTCAACCTGACCCCAAAGCCGGAATGAATTTTATCATTAGAGTCTTAGGGAAATCCTAGTGTGTTAATCTGCTAGATTATGTTTGGTCGCAGAACTGGGTGGTCTATGAGGGTCTGTCAAAGGGCTTTTCCCCCTTGAAGATGTAAAATTTGTAAAAGTCATGATGTAAAGGGTCTTGAGGGTTGGAAATGTTAATCCCCTCATGCATCTTAAGTCCTAGGTCCTAGGGAAATTTCTCCAAAGGCTATGCTTGATGATCCATAAAAAATAAAAGATAAAAGTAATAATAAAAAAAAAATATATATAAAATAAAAAATAATAAAATAAAAATAAAATATAAAATATAAAATATAAAAAATAATAAAAAATTTAAAAATAATAATAATATTTTGAATTTTTTAATTCGACGGATGATATTAAGAGATGTCTTGATCCTCATCGACGGTCGAGATCGTTTTGTCATGGATCACTCAAACTGGTCGTTGGGATTTTTTCCTTTAAATAGGGTGCTAGGGGTCATTTGAGATCATAAGAATTGGATCTGAGTTTTGGCTGAAGAAGCTCTCTTGTAAATATTTTCTGGTGCTAATAAAGAAGACTTTGGGGTCAAAATCTGGCTGGTGTTACTCCCTTCAAGTGCTGTGAGCTATTTTTTTTTCTGCATATTTTAATTTTCAGCCATTAATAACAGCTTAATGAAGAGTATTGTTGAGCATAGGTATCTTGTTCACATGCTAGGGTTTGAATGGTATTAGGGTTTCTGAAGTAATGGCAGGGATCTCTATTGCATTGGAGATCTAGTACCATTTGTTCTCTCTTTGTTGATGGTTAAAGTGAGTTGTGCAGGAATATCTTGTTAAAGAAGATCAGTGGGCGTTTGGGGAAGTTCTCGGCTGAACCAGCCAACTCCCACAAGCATTTTTTGTAGGGCCCAGCTAGTTTTGATCCTGGGTTAATCATTCAATTTGTTTATGATTTACATGAGAGACTTTCTAAAGCATTTTATTAGCAATCTGAACTTCTCAAAAAATATTTTTGATGTCACTGACAAACCTGGCTGTTGCAGAGTCACAAAATTGTAAATAAATTCTGCTGGTTTTTAGGGTTTTATTTATGTTTATTTTTTCTAGGTTTTGGTTGCCTGCTTCATTGTTTTCAGGTCACAGGTGCTGATGTTTGAGAAATTTTCAAGGTTCTATCAAGCAAATTTGGAGCAGTGAAATTTAAACATTGATCTGGTGGAGAGCTTCAGTGGCCTTTTTGGGCATCCTGGGCAATCTGCTCCATTTTCACACTGCTGCCTGCTAAGCAATCTGTCCCTTTTGCAGCTTACTCATCCCTCCTCAGACCCTTATCAAAACGACCATGGATTGACATAGCTGCATTCAAATTTTTTTATTGCCAAACCCTCACACGAACCTACAGCAATGCACCGTACGCAAAAGATCTCCACGCTGCCGCTGCACCCTGATTAGAAAGGGAAAAAATCGACCTCTCCACGCAAATATCGCACAGGTCAGAAAGGTTTGAAGATAAGTTTTCCGCCATTGATCGCTGCTGCCTGTCGTCAACCTCACATACCCGCGCATGAGCCAGCAAACACATTACAATTTTGAGTTATCGTGGGTATCAGGTACGTATGTAAACCATCTCCGAAATGGCATGCTGCATCTACTCATCGCCACCACACCTACATCTATACGCTCCACTTTCCAGTTTCAAACACCGTTATCCCCACGCTGTTCCATCCAGCCCAAACTCGTGAAGCCCCGTGTCCTGTTGCCATCTCCAGAACTCTTGGCCGTCGCAACTCCAACCTTCGTCCCAGCCTTCCATACCTGCACGTGAAAACACAACCAATCTCGTTTTTTTTATATCGGGGAGTTTGACAGCGTAGGTTTTAGATTAAGTTCAGTTTTTGTTTTCGTTTCGTTTAATACATATATGTGTCATTTTAATTAGATTTCATTTGTTTTAGGTTTTATTTTATATGTATGCGTTAATTTTTTATAGCGTTTGTTTAGTTTTGCTGTATTTTAATTTTATTTTTATATATGTTAGGATTTAGCGTTACTTTAGTCTGATTTTAAAAATTCAAAAATTCATAAAAGGTGCTTAGGGTTTTTGCTTTAGATATTAAATTTTGATTTTTTAAGTTCTAGTAATTAGACTTTAGATTATATTTTTATTTTGTTTTAGTTTAAGATTTGAAATTTTATTTTTTGTTTTAGAAAAATAAAAAGCTAAAATATAGTATATATATATAAAATATATATATAAAATATATATATATATATAAATTAAAATTAAAAATTCATAATTTTTTTTTTTTTTTTTTTCATAGATTTAGATTTTTTCATTTTTGTCTGAAAAACATAAAATAAAAATATATATATATTATGGAAATTTTTGGCAGATCAGCTCAGGGGTTTATCATGCTTTATTATCTTTGCTGAGGCTAGAAATTATGATGTGGGATTAATGTTTATCTTTTATGTGATTTCACATGCTTGAATATAATATCTGGTTAATGTGCAAGTTTACATGGTTGGATCTTTCAAAGTTTATTTCTTTTTTGCCAGATCATCGTTAAGAAACATCGTGAATTTACTGGATATCTTGCATTGTTCGAAGTTATTTAATGATAAATGATTACTGTGCACGGTTTATATCTTTGCAGCATCTGGTTATCAATCGTTTAAACATTAACTCCACAAGGCACTGGTCTTTTAACTTAACAAAATCAATTGAGTGTCCGTTTCCTTTCGTGTCCCCCAAACCAACTGGTTACAGTTGGTCTTCCAATTTCCTACAGGGTCTACCCCCCTTAGCTGTGGGAGACAGGCTTAAACGGAGAGATTGGGGATCAGAGTGACAGCCCCCGGTCTGAGTGTTGTCGTGTCAATCTATGCGACAACATTTTTTGGCGCCGTTGCCGGGGACATTGTTTTCTCGGTGTTTCAATGACAATCACCGTTCTCATTTTTTATCTTTTCATCAGGCCCGGCAACGCCAACATTTTTTGGCGCCGTTGCCGGGGACAAAGTTTTTCTGGCCCTGGCGTTTCATCGACATTCATCTCCTCATCTCTCATCATTATTTCATCTTTCTCATCTCTCATTTGAGCTGGCAGATTCAAAATTTTGGCGTCTTTTGATCTTTTCATCACCTTACCTTTCGTCATATCAGCAGCTTCTTTTCAGCTCGTTTCTTGTTTGGGTGGCGACTCCATTTTCTTATTTTTCCCAGACAAAAACCTCCCTCATATCTGCTTTTTGGTTGCTTTTTCGATCCTAGAATTAGATTCATTGCTCAAGTGGCGACTCCACTCCCTTCATTGATTGATTTTCTTGAGCAGAAATCTCATTCTATCATCCATTTGGTCCCTTGTTATTCATCATGGATTATTCGTTTAGACCATGTCATTTTGATGACCTCCATGATATTTCGGAAGTGGCCATCTCTAAATTACCTTTGTTCTCAAGTGGTGATGCGGTCACTGTAAAAAGGCATCTAGGCTTGTTCACTCGTATAATGATCATATATTGTAGACCCCCTCAGTACAATCACGAAGATGTCAAAATGCATCTTTTTGTCTTTTCTTTAGAGGGTGATGCTTTGAATTGGTTTAATAATTGTCCTGAAGATTCTTTCACTTCGTTACAAGACATTGTCAATGCTTTTAAAGACAGATATGGTTATCCAGATAGTCCGCCTTGTGCCCCTAAAACTGTGCAGCAGAATGAAAAGGGACCAGCTGTCAGTGAAAGATTCCAGGACAATGCTTCATATCAAAATGAGCCATCCACTTGTGCCATTACAGATCAGGTTCATGGTAATGGAAAAGCAGGGACAAATGATAATGAAAAAGAAGAGCAAAAGCAAATTATACAGGAACTAATGTTGCTGGTGAAAAATATGGAAATCAATCAAACTGATTACGCTAATGATGTCAGAACTTTATGTGCTCACCTCGAAAAACGTAATAGGGAGATGGAAATCATGCAAAATCAACATGCTAAGGAAATTGAAGCCATGAAGATTAATCACGACACAAAAATTAGTTTTATGCGAAGCAAGTTGTCAGGCTTAGAGGAAAATATGATGACCATGAAAGCTAATCATGATAGGAAAATTAATTCTATGCAAAACAAGTTATTAACTATGGATGAAGAAATGACTATCATGACATTTGATCATAATAATCAGTTTGGCTACCATGCAAGCAAATCATAAGGAAGAGATACACTCTATGCAGCATTGCTTGATGATCATAAAGGAAAAAGACGATAAAGTAATAAAAGATATGGAAGCTAATCAGATATGTCTTCAGAAAAAGTTATTGACCATGGAAGAAGATCATACCAGGGAAATCAGTGCTATAAAAGTTGAACACTCTAGCCAGATAAATCAGGAGCCTTCTCATTTGTTGCAACAAGCTCCATCTTATTATGAGGAGGTCATTGGTTCGATTGAAAGGTGTTTAATTGAAGGTGATCCAGACAAACTTAAAAACGACAAAGATCAGATGCAAGATGAAGAAAAATATGTCACGCATATCTTACATCATCTAAAAGCTTTGAAACAGAAAGTTCCACATCATCAGTAATACAGCCTGCCACAAAGAAAAAACGCAAGAGAAAGAAAATGAGAAGAAAATTTGATGCATCAGATGGCCGCGAACAGCTTGATTTTCGGATAGGAAGAAGTCCTACCATATGTAAAATTGGACATGGCACATCTGACAAGCAACCGATAGATTTGTCTGAAAGCAGGAAAATGCTCAGTATACACTATATTGAACACATCTGATGCCATGGGGCATCCTTTGTATTGTATTTCTAACCCTTCTCCTTGTCATTTTCAGCATTTCGTTTCTGTTTTAGATTTAGACTTACTTTTCATGTTACTAGATAGTTGATAAATGAAGAGCTTCTATCTTTCATGTGCTTAAATGTTATATGATGAATTTTGAATGGACGCTACTTATGTTTTGATTGGTATTGCATGGGTGTAGATTCTGGATTCTCACATTCCTACAGTGCAGCAACGTGTCCCCAAGTAGAGCCAAATGTTGACCACTACGTGTCAACTACCCATAACAGTACACCCCCCTTTTTTCGCAAAAAGGGACAACGCTTGATCGAGAAGTTCATGCCATTCAACAATCATTGTCATTCTCCTGATCTTATTAAAGTTGTAAACTCGGTCTGCATTTTGATGTAAATAATCTTAGCAGAGCTGAGTCATGTATGTAAATTGCCTAGGTGGACCTAATTTTCTAGTGGTAATCTTCATTCCAGAAAGTTTTTCATCTCGCCGATCCATGATTGGCAGAGTTTTCCTTCAACCTAACCCTAGAGCCGGAATGAATTTTATCATTAGAGTCTTAGGAGAATCCTAGTGTGTTAATCTGCTAGATTATGTTTGGTCGCAGAACTGGGTGGTCTATGAGGGTCTGTCAAAGGGTTTTTCCCCTTGAAGATGTAAAATTTGTAAAAGTCATGATGTAAAGGGTCTTGAGGGTTGAAAATGTTAATCCCCTCATGCGTCTTAAGTCCTAGGTCCTAGGGAAATTTCTCCAAAGGCTATG
>APFE030828325.1:0-70425 GCA_000404065.3 Pinus taeda
TTCTTCTTTAGAAATGGATTTATTCCCTTTCCCCTTCTTTTCCTTTCCATCCAAGCCATGATTCTCTTCATCCTCCCCCTTGGATGAAGCCACTTCTTTGGTATTATGCCTTATTTCCTTTTGTACCAGGTCCAACCATAAGAACTCCCAAATTTGTAGTTTCTCCCTCCCATTCACTGAATCTTGATAGTTATACCAACTCTTGGGAAGGCCCAGAAGAGCTAGAGCTACCAAGTCTTGTTCAGGGACATTAACGCTGACCCTACCATGTTCATCACAACACTGCGTAAACTTGTTGAGATACTGCAAAATTGTGTTATTCTTCTGCATATTGATACTTTGAAGTTTGTCCTTAAGTACCAGTTTCCCGTGGTCACTACTATTATCAAACAATTATGTCAACTCTTTCCACATCACAAATGGAGTTTGTTTTCCATGGAGATTCAAGAAAATATGACCACGTACTCCCTCCAATATGATTCTCCTCTCCTTAGCTACATCTTTCTTCCACTAAGCAATATTCAGGACATCAGATGCTTGAGGCTTTCCAACATCTGTCTTGATGTGTTCTAGCAACACATTGTCATCCAATACTACCTCCATGTGCTCCTTCCATGCAAAAAAGTTTGAGGTTCCTTTGAAGGCGTACTCTAGCCTTAGTCCATTGAAAGTCATCTTCTTAGTCCTGAAGAAAACCTGTAACATTGAACCTCAAATTTGAGCCTCCTACAATGATAACTATGAAATATCTACTCTACAGTGATTCCAGCTATGATGCCATTTAGAAATTAATGTGTAGATTCGAAACTACACATGAAATTTACTAAATCACAAGAATCGAAGCTACTTTACTGGTCTACGAAAGATAATTCACCATATAATTCACAAATCATAGACATGCAAAATGAAACATCACAAATGCACATCAATTTTTCTAGGGGAAAGAAACTTCTCAAAACCCTTTCCTATATGTATTACATTAATCATAGAATAGAGATGAAACACATATGCTTACTCAAGCCTTAGCACAACCTGAAAGTGTATAGTCTATCCCTGTTCCTGACTAACTGACTTTAGCCAACATTTATCTAATTTTCAAGCCCTCCAAGCTCGTATTTCTTTGTGTTGTTCCTCCATAAAATTATCCCCTATAATTTAGGAATTCCCCACTATTGAATTAAGTAATTCCTCTAGGTCCTTCCTTTGACTGCATGAACCACTTGTACACATTGCAATATGCTACAACTAATAGTACATTGCCTTGGAATCTCCATCTCAACTGGGTAACTCAAATTCTATGCATGCAACAATTATTTTGGGTTGATTGATCAATTAATTGGTTGATTACTGAGTGTGGTTGAAGTTCCACTTCCACAACTTGACCTCCACTAGTTCTTATAGCATTTAGAACAAGTTTAACTCACAATAACTCAAATTAACTGAAATAGATTGTTAGAAATTAGAAATCAATAATAATGAACTGAACTCAAGCTTCCCCAACTTGAATTAACTAACTTAACTGAGTGACAAGTGCCATGTCACCTTAGTTAACTACCTCCAATATTATTGTTGAAATAGAAATTCAAATTTTCTCTAGTTTGACCATGGCAAAGTAAAACTAAGATTTTCTTTCTGCATTTTCAACAATTGGATTACACAATTCCTCTAGGTTCATCCTCTAATTCCATGCACCACCTGTACACTTTAAGTAGTCTACAGGTAATAGTACACTACCTTGGAATCTCCATCTCAACTAGGTAACTCAAATTCTCTGCATGCATTAGTTATTTTGGGCTGATTGATCAGTTAAATGGTTGACCATTTTTTGTGGTTGAAGTTACACTTCCACAAATTGACCTCAACTAGTTCCTTAAATAGTTAGAGCTAGTTTAACTGACCATAAATCAATTTAGTTGAAATAGATTGCTACAATCAGCAATAAATCATACAAAAATAAACTCAAGCTTCCCCAACTCGAATTAATTGAGTTAACTGAGTGAAAACTACCATGTCACCTCAGTTAACTACCTCCAAGATTTACGTTGAAATTGCAAATTCGATTTTTCTATAGTTTTCCAAGGAAAAGTAAAAATCGTATTTTCTCGTTGCATTTTCAACACTACCACTCAACAAGAAAGGGATTATCAACCACCACTATCTTGAACCTATGGAACTTGAACTTCCCTCTTAACAAGGCCTTTCTCAAAATTTTAGCATCTTGTTCCTATGTCAGAATGTATTGCAACAACATTATTCGCCTCTGCACATAGTCTCATAAATGGTGATACTGGATATCTGTATGTTTGGATTGATCATGAAAAATTAGATTTTTAGAGATCTTGATGCAACTCTAATTATCACAGTAGATCACAGTTGGATCCATTATATGAACAAACAATCCAACAAGTGTCTTTCTCATCCAGATCACCTCACATGCTACTTGAATTGCATCCATGTATTCTACTTCTGTTGAGCTGAGTGCCACAAATATTTTCTTCTTGTTGTATCAAGAAACCAATGCAGACCCAACACTGAAAATTCCACCTAGTATACTCTTTCAGTCTGATGGAATTCCCACCCAATCTGCATCTGTGAAGCCACACAACTTCACTCCCCTTGTCTGTTTATACCATAGTCGAAACTGGGTAATGCCTTTGAGGTAACATAGAACATGCTTAGTTTCCCTCCAAAATAGTTTGGTTGGCCTAACCATAGCTTGGCTCAAATAGTTGACTTCATAGCACATATCTGGTTGTGTTTGCACAAGATACATTAGCGAACCCACCAACTACCGATAAATAGTAGCATCCTCTTCGTCACCTGAAGTGGCATCCTCTTTCCTCTAGTTGTTCACTAGAGTAGTCTCCATGGGTTTCAAACTTTCCATGTGGAACCTCTAAAGTATCTCATTAGCATACATGCCCTGAGATACAAATAGTTCCCCATCACCTTTCCATACTTCCAATTCAAGGAATTACTACATAAGACCCATGTCGTTCATTTCAAACTCTCTTATAAGTTCCTCCTTGTTATAGACATATTTGGTCACTGCAACCCCAATCACATATGTCGATAAACCAAGGGCTCTTAAACCCCTAAAAGTGTTGTTTCATACCCTAAAGGATCATGGTCAACTAATTACATCATTTCCTAGAAGTTCCACCTGAAAAAATACTCAGAACTGGTCAAAACTGACCCCTACAAACTGCTCATTGGTCAAGGTGCGATGCATCTCACCTATTACACACAAGGAGGTGTGATGCATACTAAAAAGGCCTTCTGTACGGTGTGATGGGTGAGAGTAGACAAATGGCAGAGACAGTTTTCTAAGTGGAAACCCAGAGAATCTTCTAGAAACTTCTCATATGACACTTGCCTCTCTGAATTCGCCCAGCGATGAGTAAGAGATCATGAAATCTCCAAGTGGAACCAAGAACTATCAGTGAAATGAGGTGATCTTGCTTTTTATGAGGTGAAGAGGGCTTTCATCCTGGGAGGATGATGCTGGATCAGATAGCTAGGTTGTAATCCTCTCTTCTACTTCTACTATCAATAAAGTTATTTGAGTTTTCCTCCATATACTTGTGTACTTGTGAATCTTGTATTTATGAATGCAACTGTATGGTTAATGTACTTCTGATTCTGCATTGTTTATGGTATTATAGATCTCTATGCTTTGATGGTGTTTTGTTGTTTTTCCTCCAAAGGTGTTCTTTGAAGCGGGACAAGTGAGAAAGGAGTGGCAAGCTCTATCAAAGGAGAGAGGAAAGAAGCAAGGAGCCAAGTGAAAGATTAAGGTTGGTGCTCTATGCTTCTCTCTTATCTATCATCCATAAAGGAAAACACAAGTTACTTTGAATTGTTTATTTCTAAGATAGCTACCCGTCTTAGTGGGACTAGCAAATCAAATGGACACTAATTTTCCCAGAAACAAAATGGCGACTCCACTGGGGAGCGAATAGTTTGTTTGTCTATTATTGTTGTTTGCTTTATAAACTACAGATGGAGCCTAAAGTTAAGCGAGCTAACCTTCGAATTGCTTTTGCTATGCAACTGCAAAGTAGATCAATGCTGCTTTAGTCAATCTCCAGGTTGGTTTATGAACTGAAAATCTAACTTGCAAACATCCTAAGTGCCCTTGTGGTAGCTCAGTAACCTCATAAGATCATACCCCTATACTTTGTGTTTATTGTCCATCATAGCTCAGCCTAAATCATTGAACTTAGCTGCAAATTTCGAGCAAAAACCAAGCTCAGTTTTGTTCCCTGGTCCATCGCACTGTCTCTCATTAGCAACCTGGATGCATAGCACCTCCCGTGTGTTGCAGGTGAGATGCATCCCTGTTTCCCTTAGGAACAAGTGCGATGACTGAATGACACTATTTCCTTCTCTGGAATTTGGTTTTTTCTTCAATGTTTTCAGCTCTATTCAGTAGTTTTACTACTTATGATCAGTATATCATTGTTGAAGCCTTCTTCCTTTACATTATTCAGCCTCCATTGATCAGGAATTGTGAATTTTTTTTATGTATTTTGCATCATTTACAGTCCTCCTTTGTCAAGAGTATCTCAATCGAACTGTCGTATTTTGATTCAAAAGCGTTGTAATTGTCGTTTTGAGTCAAGAAGAAGAGTGTCATAAATTATTCCTCTTTTAGACAGTCGATTGTACTTTTTCCATTGTATTTGATTTGACTTGTCAATATTTGAAGTGTCAAAAACAGTTTTCGATTTGAAGTCGAAAGTGTCGTTTTAGTCTTCCTTTCATTTTGAAAAGAAATTGTTGAAGTGTCGCTTTGAAGAAAGTAGTTTAGATATGTACTTAGTTTTCCTTTTTGGCATTCACATATTAAGGAAGCAGAAAAATAAATACATGCATGTGCATTTTCATTTAGACTGCATGCGGAAAATGATTTAGGAAAAGTGCATTTAGTGTGTGCTCTCTGCTCTCTGTTGAAAGAATCATACTTTTCTTTCCTTAGTTGCTAGGATTTTCATTGCCAAAAGAAAACAAACAATTGTTTATCATTTTAGATTGCATATTTACAAATTTTACATCTACATCATGTGGTGAACCTTGAAAGACAAACTTCTAAGAAATATCAACTCTAAAATAAACCTCAGTGAACATAAAAAAGCTTTGGAACCTAATGCACAACATCTAGAAGTCTAGGCTAGAGACGTATTCTGGCATCGTAAAACCTGGTAACCATCATTTTCATCGAAGGTTGGGTGATTCCTCCTCTTTGATACGACAAGTGCCAATACGGACTTGTTCTCCCTGTACCGTCGAGTATATATTGGGAGACCACAATAGGTTGATATCTTTTATCCTTAGGAAGCTGTGTCTGCCACCCTATCGATCGCAATGCACTAAACACAACATTTGAGAAGATTGATTGTCGTACGTAAAGTCTGTGGTAATTTCTCTTTAATTTACCACTAAGGTGTATATTGCAGTTTTGTGATTGGTTTGGTAATCCCTCTGTCTAGACTTCCAGAGTAGTCATTTTTGTTCCTTTTTGACTCCCTAAAAGAAAAAGTCCATCTGAGCACTTGTCACTTCAGTCTCATTAAAAATTGAAGGTGACTAGAGTCACCTTTAGCTTTTTCTCAACTCTTAAAAATTGAAAAGAAAGTTGTGTCAAAGTGTCATAAAATTCATTTAATTCGAAACAACGTACATGTTCCTTTGTTGATCTTAGGTTGAGGTAATGGAGTCCACCAATCAAGGATTTCCCCTTGGGGGAAATCCTAGTCCTTTCTCTTCTTGGAGAGGTATTGGTGCTCCTTATATGGCTACATTGTCCCTTCCAGGAATCACAATTGGCCTACTAGGATGGCTATTCTTGACCTCTGTCGTTCAAAACACCGTAATTCCTCAGGAATTGAATCGGCAACCAGATGATACTGGAGTTGCTCCCTCACCTTCTACTTTGTTTTTTTATCCCTCTCCTTCTTCCTCTTCGCTTGGTGAAACTAGTAATACTAAAAACCAAGTAACTGAGAACAAGAAGAAAGGGAAGGAGAAGAAGAAGAAGAATCCAGTCGCACAAGGGGGCAATCATGCATCGTCTGGTGAAAATCTGCACACTGCACCTTCCAAACCCAAATCTCCATGTGTAATTTGCAAAGGAAACCACTTTCATTGAGATTTTCCTTACATTCTGTGGATCTTGAGAGACTGGTCTCCCCGCTTGCACCATCCGGTGTCATCAAACTCTGTTGGTCATGTTGAGAATACACCATCGACTAGTGAAAATGAAGTCAATGGACAAAAATGAAGATCTATATTTCCTTGTAGGTTGTGTGAAGGCGATCATGCCCTCCACCATTGTCCTTTTCTAGATGAAGCTAAAAGTGTCTTGGATAACCGTCCTACTTCACCGCAGTGACTTCTGCCTGGATATAAGAAACTCTTGCTGAGTCCATCGCTAGTTGAAAATCTGACTGACATACCTCTGTTGTCGGTTGAAACACCTATCATTGAAGATAAACCCCCTGAGTCCACATCAGACCAAAGTCAATAGGTCGAGACAGCAGTCGACCCAGTCTTGCCTTCAGAAGGTCCACCTTCAAATGATACAGTTTCGAAAGAGAATGAGAATGACACCGTTCAAATTATTTTTGTTAATAAAGAGTCTGATGAACATGGGGGAAATCTACCCATTCCTTTACCATAAGAAAGAAGTTCCCCATTTCGAGAGATTCATCTGGCCGTTTATTCGGTCCTCCCTCTAAGCAATCTAGTCGTTTCCCTCGATTGGAATCTACTAGCAGGACCCCACCTACCATCTAATGTACCATTCCAAATCATAGTGCAAGTTTACAGAATGATCATGTCTGGCACTATCATAGATGAAGGGGCTTTCATGAGTATCCTTTCCTCAACTTCTTGGAAAGTGCTTGGTTCGCCATCGCTTCTACCTGAGAATTGAAATTTGTCAGGCTTCAATAAAGGAACCAGTCAACCATTAGGGATCCTTCCTAATTTGCCTATAACTTTGAGAAGGAAATTCATTCATTTGAATGTGATGGTAGTCCAAGGACCACTATATTACAATCTACTCCTTGGGCATGACTACATTTACAGCATGGGAGCTATTGTTTCCACACTCTTTCAGGTGATGTGTTTCCCGTATGAAGGCAGAATGGTACAGCTTGTTGACCAGCTTTCATTTCCCAGTTCAAACATGGCTATGAGTCAAACACCATCCCTAAATGGTCTCCTTGCACAAGGAATGTCTCTTCAACCTCCAATTCATCCACCTAATTACTGAAAGTAATTCGGTGAATGTGATGAAGCTTAGGGGGCATTCACCCTGGTCTACTTCGGCAGGCGAACCTAGATGAAAAGATAGATTTCCTCATAGCTTATATGATTGGTCTAAAACACCATTTCTGTGTAGGATATGGGATCAATTCGAAACAGGATCTCCTCGAAGGTTATGTGATTGGAAGTGTCGACCCACACCATTCACCTTTGTCTACTTCGATGGACAAAGCCAAGGAAGTATTTTGTCTGCTCCGTAGACGAAGCAATCTTGCTTAAATGCAAGGAATTCCATATGGTAACCTGGAAACTCTACTTTTCTTTGTACCTAGGGGCATGCAAACCTTTTTTACGCAAGTGAAAAGCGACCAATGTAACTCTAACCTCGTAGTATTTTAGCTTAACTTTTAGTTCAACTGCTTAGGTTAAGTGATTGGTCTAATCCACCATTCACCTTTGTTGGAGGCCCCATCAAAGCAAAGGAAATGTTTCGTTGGAAACTATCCTACCTAACTTCAGTAGTTCATTAAATCTTAGTGTAGTTAGTTCTATAGTTGGTCATTTCTAGCCTGCATACAAAAGGCGCTAAGCAAAGTTTCGCATGGGGCAAGCTCACTAAAAAATGAACCTACTAATAAGAGACATATTTAAATATGACTGGAGTGAGCAATGTTTCCGCAAAGTTCAATCTTGTTAAAAAATAAACCTAGCACTGAGCAGATGTTGGCACAAGGTTCAATCTCATTAAAAAGTAAACCTGCCATTGAGCACATGTTGGCACAAGGTTGAAGCTCATTAAAAAATAAACCCTCCTTTCAGTAAATAACCTCTATGATTGCATTGCTATCAACCTTTTGAGCCTTGGTCATGTTCTTACTGTCACCTCCACTCTTTTAGCTGATCATATGCCTCCACTTGATTATTTACCCTTTTGAGGAACAACTGTGACGAGTGATTCAGTTAGCCACCCTTTTTACACTTCCGTGTTTAAGAAGTTCCAAAATTACCTGGAACCAGTTGCTACCCGAAAACACCACTCGCTCCTCAAAAACAAGTCTCTTTTAAGATCTTTTTAGACTCGTAAAATATGAAAAGATTGCCAAGCTACTGGCCTTTCTAGCTCGTTAAATTAAAGGGAAGCACCATCCCTCCTCTACATTTTAATCTTTTTGGACCTGAGGGATCATTCCACAAAAAGATCGAGCGCTTGTCTTTTTCAGCTCACTAAAACTATCGAAAAGTCATCCCTTTCGTATTATTTTATACTTTTTTAGACTTAAGGGATTATACCATGAAAAAGGATTGCGGAGTTTCCTTTTTGTCCCTTTTCAAACTCTCTAAACATGATTGAATTATCTTTGTCGTTAAACTCGTTAAAACAATAGCGACAAACTTGTCTATCTGGACAAGAGCGAGTTTCACTATCGCTAGGCTTGCTAAAACATAGTGACAGGTTTGCCCGAAGGGAAAATTATAGAACAAGCATATGTTATCCTCCTTAAGCTTGACAAAAATAAAGAGGTACTAGTCAAAAATGACTAGGGAAAAAGGGAAGAAAACTTGAAGCACTTCATTGGTAGGAGGCCGCTCTTGAACATGACACTTTCACTCCATCACCATGATTGAGTCAGGTTGGGTTATTCCGTTCACCGGTCACATCACCATTGGTCCTTCATACCATCCATTTTTGGGGTTAATGCTACCAATCCATTTCAGTGTCACCGATATGTTCAAGAGAATTCACTCAAAGTATTCACCAACCCAGCTAACGCCTTATCCACTACAATACCTTCACTCTCCATTTTTCATGACCGCCATTCCTAAACCTTGTATCATTAGATCATTTTCACCTCTAAAAAATCATTTGCTTCGTTTCGTGTCATATATGTGGGATTCATTAAGACCCTCCTACAACAGGTCACTTCTTGTCGACATCAGCTCATTATCCAAGAAGTTGACTTAGGAACAACCCTTTCAGTACTTTGAAGCTCGCATGCCTCAATGGCATGTTTCTCACTTCTGGTGACAGGTTTACATAAATGGCCTTCAACCGAAAGATTTTGTGTGGTGTTAGACATCAACTCATATATTCACACCACGTGAATTGTACTATAGTACCTTGAGGGTAATTATCATTATCGGTGATCCCTCTCACACCTGTTAACAACTTACATCATTGGCTGGTAATCAGGCAGTGTCTTTCCATGTTTGACTTCAAAATATATTTTCACATGGATCAACTTGTACATTGGGCAAAGATTGAACGAGTTTGAAGACCCCATATCTAGTTTCATCCATCCAGGTTGCGATATATTTAGGAAAATAAATACATCAATTGTACTCCATAGCTGCATAGATAATCATCCAAGCTAAGGGATGATGGCTCTACAAGAATCACCAGTCTACAACAACAAACGTTTGTCTGTCCTATGTACATGAAAATGAATTTATAAAGCTGAGCATGGGAATGCCCGTCTTAGCTAAATCATGAAAATAATATGAAGATAATGTATTGTATTGTATCTTATTACAGGTCACCTTCTAGTTTGAAAAACTTCGGATCCTCATGATAAATCATTTCACCCAACATCAAAAGATTTACAACCTCATGCTTTAGGGGCAACTGTTATAGACATATTTGGGCATTACAACCCTAATCACATATGTCAATAAACCAAGGGATCTTAAACACCTAAAAGTTTTGTTTCATACCCTAAAGGATCATGGTCAACTGATTACATCATTTCTCGAAGTTCGACCTGAAAAACTACTCAGAACTGGTCAAAACTGACCCATATAGACTACTCCTTGGTCAAGGTGCAATGCATCTCACCTATTACACACAGGGGGGTGCAATGCATACTTAAAAGGCCTTCTGTAGGGTGTGATGGGCGAGAGTAGACAAATGACAGAGACAGTTTGCTAAGTGGAAACCCAAAGAATCTTCTAGAAACTTCTCATATGACACTTGCCTCTCTGAATTCACCTAGGGATGAGTAAGAGATCATGAAATCTCCAAGTGGAACCAAGAACTCTCAGTGAAATGACACTAATAAAAAACCTAGAAGTTGACTCACCCCCTTGCAAATATCTATATATGGATCCCTCATCACAGAGATCTAGAGATTGGAATTTTGTAATTTGTAAGGAAGTGTTGTTGATTTCTCTTTGAGACATTGTATTGTTGGGTGATCTTGCCTTTTATGACGTGAAGAGGGCTTTCATGCTGGGAGGATGATGCTGGATTAGATAGCTAGGTTGTAATCCTCTCTTCTACTTCTACTATCAATAAAGTTATTTGAGTTTTCCTCCATATACTTATGTACTTGTGAATCTTGTATTGTGAATGCAATTGTATGGTTAATGTATTGTTGATGCCCCGAAAATCGTTACATCAACATCGGGGGATAACCACCCGGTTCGGACCTTAATACAACTCCTTTTCAGTTTAGGATGGTGGCTCCGACTGGATATAATGGGACCAGTTTCCCAATAGTGAATAAAAATGGGGTAAATGAATGATTGGTTTTCTAATAAGTGATAATAAATGGAGGAATTATTCTATGAATGAAAAACATAAATGGCTATTTTATCCCGGGAAGCTTCTATTCTTTAAGTTCAATGTTTAATAATCTATGTTTGTTGATAGGCATATAGATGACACTATGCAATAAACAAAGACATTCATTTAAATGATAATTTCTTTGTTCAAATAGTTGAACGAAGTAATTGATAAAGCGATATTACACTTCTCTTTTATATTACTGATACATGCATGATTGAAAGAATAGCAAACTGTAAACATCCAATAGTGGAAAGCATAAAGTTTACTGTTAAAACACATTCATATATTCAATAATAGTGTAAATGACCAAACAACAATTCACATAAAAGGAATAAATTCAGACATAGATAATAGTACCATATGAGCTGCAAATTATTCCCTATGCCAATCGCAATTTGAATTCCTTCTTCCGATTCATAAATACTTTAAAATAAAGGTAATAGTGCACATTCATATCAAAGCTTCATTGTCAAAATTTGGAAAGATTTGGTCCAGTATTCATAAAAGAATATGCCTGAAGTACAGTAGTGAAACTTTAGGCTTAATTCATATACAAAAACTTACGACCCTTTCTAAACACATGAAAGGGTCTATAAATACTAAACTAAGCTAACAAACTACAAAATTAAAATGCTACTAAATTGGTATAATCTAATCTTAAAATATCTCTCCCACAGTGATCTGGAAATTGGCAGTGATGATTCATTCTTCTGGTTGTTTGCCCTTTGTCCTGAGTTGGCATATTGCCAGCATTGGCTCCACTTCTTGAGGGCGGCTGAGACGAGAATTGATTTGAGCAGCATAGGTGGCATCATGTATATCGGGAATGATACACTTGATTGCATCCGTTAGGAATTTGAGGGCGGCTCTCTGACTGTATGGTTTTACTAGGAACAACCAATAGGTGTCCCAAGTTAAACTTTTAATCCCTGAGATCAATCTCCCATTCTTTTCTAGCTCTTGGTTACATGACTACTCCAACGTCTTGGCCGATAATAGTTTACCTGGTGTACATTGAGAAATCATGTTAGATAAATAGAGAGTATTATTGATCAAGTCAATTAAATTGCTCATAGATAACTTGCATCTGGAAACAGCTCTCTCTACTTTCATTAATTGGGACTTCCATTCTGTGAATAGGATTTCCTTATGTGATTCTAAGATTTTGGGCAAGCTTGTTGCCTTTCCCTCATTAGAGTCCTGCCATGTAAGAAAATCTGTCAAAGTGTCTTCGGCTTGCTCTAAATCCTACCTGGCATCCACTGACTTATCTATTATAGATGATGTTATGTCGCATAAAGGTTCAACTTGGGCGATTTCATGACATAACAATCTTATTTGTGTTATTAATGCCTTGTTAATTTGCATTGCCTCTGCTCTGAACTCAGCAGGTTGGGGAAGACTCTTGAACCTTTCTACTTGAGCTGATAATTGAGAAATTTGGTCATCTTTTTTCTTTTCCATCTATTCATTCATCGCCTTCAACTTTGATAATGCCTCGGATAGTTCCTTCTGTTTCTGGAATGCTCCCGAATCGATCCTCTGCTTCTCTTCATGCAATTGTTTGTTTAGCTGGTTGTTTAATTGTTGTTGTGTAGACAGTTGCTGTTGTAGTTGTTCTGACTTCTGCTGCTCTTCTGATAGCTGCACTTGTAATAAAGCGATCGCTTGATCCTTTTCCTTCAACAAATTACTTACCTTCGATGCCTTATCCATAGTGGTTGCCGAATAGGCACCGGCATATTGAGATAACTTGGTTAGGTCATCAAAGGGGTCGAATTCTTCCCTCCATACCACATTTGCTGTTATTGTTTGTTTAGGGAACAGAGAAGGTTGATCAATCCTTCTTCTCTTCCGTTGTCACTTTATCACAACCCTATGTTTCGGGCTATAGAAAACATCTAGTGGAGGAATGTCCTCCACTTGCAAAATAATTTCATCGGAAGGGTTCTTCAGAATTATTTCTACTACTGTATTTGAGGGTGGACCGCTGGTTCCTTTTCTTGGAACCTCCTTTGATGCTGTATCTTTTGTATCGGCAGCTTTGGATGTTTCGGCGTCCGTTGAGGTCTCAAGATTGCCTATAATTGTATTGAATTGTTGTCATTATTCAAGCAATCTTGGGTCCACTTGAGTATCAACATTCATTTCTTTGTTGCTCTGCTCCTGCTGCCTTTTATGTTCTTCTTCCCTTATTCTCTCTTGTTGCTTCTTTTCTGCCTCCTCTTATTCTTTTCTCTGTGCCTCTTCCTGTTCTTTTCTCTGTACCTCTTCCTGGATTGCGGATGTAGTGGGAGGTTCATTAGTAAGCTGCTGCTCAGGCTCGCTTGATTGAATTATCGGGGTAGTAGCTAACAAATCTAGAGGCAGAGTTTGCAACCTCTGTTCTCTAAGTTTGTTAAATTCTACTAACCCGTCATCACGATGCCTCATCCTGGCTAGCTATTGTACCTGGAAGATTGACTCGGCGGAGGATAACAAGTCATCAAACTCATCTTCCTTGTGCTCGAATTTAGTAAGCTTGGCTTGATCTAGGGCATTATAGATTACTTTCTTCGGGTCGAAACGTCTATTAGGCAGAGTGGCGAGACTTAAGACGGTCATTTTTTCTGCCTCTTTCTCTGCATGTTTATAATCATGCAGAGTATAGATGCCACACCTAAGAGGAAAAGGAGGCCAAACTTGCTTCTTTGAATTTTTGAGAGTTTTCGTGGCTGACGCAGTTGTAAGCTGATATGCTATTTCGCGAGCTAATAGCTTGTCTGGTATGTACAAGAGGAGGACATGAGGTCTGGCCTGACTGCCAAAAAATCTTACATAGGTGAATTTTTCTTCTCCAAACTAGGTTCCTAGGGCTTTCAAGTCAATCTCAGCCTGAGAGGAGATCTTAGGGGCAGGTTTATCAAAAATTGCATAGTAAAGAGGTAGCATGAATCCATTGCAGACTTAGTATAAATGGTGTTTATAATGAGCTTTCCATAGTTTATGGTGGTAGACATGAATAGGCATAGGGTCCTGTGGAGTCCATCTCCACCCTAACACAGGAAACTCAGAATTGAAACAGAGGGTATCCAGAATGTAGGCACTAAAATAAAATGGAGGGATGAACCTATCAGTAACAAGGGATTTGTTCCTGAATTCAAGAATAGTCGTAGCCAACTTATCCGCTAATATAGTCCCCCAATCCATTATCTCACTATTACATGCCGCTTCCATCAAAGGAACCATCTCTATGGAAAATTTGGAAGAATCATGCAATCCCCACAATCGACACATCATGACTCCAGCATAATAATAAGGAGAGCATAAGGAGTCGACGGAGTACTTACCCAAATACTCATGTTTGTGTTTCGTCGGGTTCTGTCTCCATTCTCGTATAGGCGCTGACTCGGTCTCATTCTCATCTCGAAACTTCTCCAGAAATGCTTTATTGTATTTCTTCTCTAGCTCGGGCAAGTGGTACATTTGTCTGAAATCGTTGGGCTGAAATGAACCAAATACTCTCCCATCAACAGTGTAGAATGTTTTTTCCGTGATTGGAATTTCCTCAATTTCCCATCTCACCACATCCGTATACGGAAGAATTTTCTCTCGAGCTTCTATCCTATGTAGGTAGGAATCAGCCAAATCTTTTAAAGTAGCATCAGATTTCCGGCTTGAACCTGCTGAAGCTTGTACCGATGTTTGCTGAGGGTCCTCGGCTTCTACCAAGTTGTAAATACTTTGCCAAGTAGTGTTGCCAAGGCCCAGACATGTCGTATCTGAGATTAATCCCTTCTTGCTTGGTCCCGGATCAGTGGCATGTTGTCCTATTACCATAGGAGCCGAAGGCGTTCCAGACTTCTTAGATTTCTTTCCCATCGTTAATGCGAAAAAACTCTGCGCAAGAGAAAAATAAACGTAATGCAGAGAATAGATGGCTAAAACCCAAGTATGAGGAAATTGCGTCAATTAATGAGTAATGGAGGATTTATCATAAGGCTCCCATGGATGCAATCTCTGAAAGGATTTAGGCATGACTGCTCATTAATTGGCTGTTAAAACCTGTCAATCATTTAATTTCTCATTATATCCTTTATTTTTCGAATAATGGTTTAAGCGTGGATTTGATTTTTTGGCGGTTGGATGCGAGCGAATCTCTATCGGGAAGAGAAAAGGCTTTCAATGATAATTAATATTTAATATAGCGAAATCATATTGATCATTTTCGAAAGTCACATTTTAGGCTCATCACAATCGGTAATCGGAGGAAGGTTTGGGAAATTTTATTTAAGTCTTATGGAATCCCCGATCGCTGATAACGATATCGCTTGACTCGCATCAGGAGATTGAAAGAGGAGAGTTTGTTATGTTCACGTCGCATTCCCCGACCGCCGATTGCGATATCGCGTCGGAGCAAAGGGGAGGGGCCTTATATTATTTGTTTTCCCGATATCCATTGGCTATTTTTCTTTTATCACATCGGGGAAAATCAATGGGTCATGGTTTAAGCATCCTTTGTTGTTGTGATATGTGATCTTGCGATTGCTTTATCGCAATAATAAAGGATTATTCGTTTTTATTTATTTCAAAAGGTTTAAAGTTGTTTTGTTTATTTCTAAACCTTTAGAAGGGTGATGGATTAATACCAATTTATTCTAAAAGGGACCCATTTCAATTTATAATTTTCTAAAGTAAAATAAATTGAAATGGGGGGTTGTTGTATAGCACAACAATCGGCGATTCGCTGGAAGAAACAGTTATCTCTGAAAAAGTTATTGAAATTTTTAACTTTCTTTACATAGATACCTTATCAAAAAGGAAAGTTCTAATATAACTAAGTATACACACATTCTGAATATAATAAAGACATGTTTTTGCTAATTCTTTCCCTTGTTAAAACTAAATACATTCTAAGTTTTAAATTGGACTTTATTGGTTGTTAAGATCAAACAAAACACCTTTCCAACTTAGTCATTTTAGTTGACTCCTTTGTCACAGGTAGAGCCTCTGATGCCAGCAAACGTTCATAGTTTCGACAGGGATACCTTTTAACCATTTGATTGTTCACGACCCCTTCCATCTCAGAGTATGATCAAAAGAATGAATTCAAAACATGTTTTCATATTTTGTATTTCTTTTCTTTTCTATTTTTTGTAAGATAAAAAGCCATTGTCCTAGTTTGATTGCTAGCTGATTTGACAATGCCATTCACTGGTTGTAATCTAATCAAACAAGCTGGCTCGTGATGAGACCCCTTGTCTTATGTTTACAAGCCATTACCCTGTTTTGGTATGCAGTGTTGGTAATGTCGGTTAGACTATTTCCCAATGATCATGGTAAGCAGGCTTGTAATAAGACCCCTTATCTTTATATCAAATATTTTAGAATTACACTCTGAGTAATCATATACTTGAATGAATGGGATGAACAATATTCTCCTTAAGAGAAAATGGATGACAAGGTAAGAGTTGAGGATGCTAAGATTGAATCAGTCTCTGTTTTGATATTGATAACCTTTTTGTGACCATTTTTAAAACATTAAAATGATTTAAAGTAGTTCTAAATCTTGAGAGGATTTTCACAAAACAAAATGGGGTTTTCAGAATGCTAGTATACCTAATTTCTTAGAAATTGTTCCTTTTGTTTAAGATTTCTATTTTACAAAAGTAAATATTAAAAATACTTCTTCTAAGCAACATTTCAATATAGCAAAGGCCAATAGAAGCTATTTTACAACCTTATTTCCTAATGATCCTAAATAATGCAAATCCTAGTGAATTCAAAAGAGAAGGGGTTACCTCCTCAATTGAAGAGTTTCTTTAAGATGAGGCCATTCACAGGAAGAGCGTCCCTCTTTCCTGATAGATCTTGTAATATGAATGTTGAATGGCCTACCTTCTCGCTGATCTGAAATGGTCCAAGCCACATCTTTTGAAATTTGGTGTGTTTACCCTTATCTTATGTGCTTTGTCCCATTTTAGAAATAGATCACCAACCTGCAACTGTTTAGAACTAGACGAAGCTGAATCAAATGATTACTTGATTATCTGTTGATGTTTATCATGAGTAATTTTGGCCTTTTCTCTTTCTTCTTCTAATTTTAAAATCTGATCATGTCTGAGTTCGATAGAAGAAGAGGGTCTTTCTTCAATAAACTGAACGAGGGCTAGAGAAGGAAGCGCTAAATTGGTCGGTAGTACTGCTTCTTTCCCGTAGACAAGGTTGAATGGGGAAGTACCTATAGAGGCCTTCTGCATTATTCTATCAGCCCATAGTGCAAATACTAAAGATTTGTGCCAGTTTTTATGATTTTGTTCGATAGTTCGCTTAATGATTTTGAGTAGATTTTTATTGGTAGATTCTGCTAGACCATTACCCTGGGGATAGTAATTTGCAGAATATTTCAATTTAAATCCTCTTTTGATAGCAAACTCAAACATGGCGTTTCTAGAAAAATAATATGCATTATCAAAAACAAGAGCATTTGGGACACCAAACCTGGTAATGATGAACTGGTCTATGAATTCTATAATTCCTTCAGAGTTTGTTGTCTTTAATGGAATTGATTCAACCCACTTGGTAAAGTAATCAGTAGCAGTAAGGATATACTTGTGTTGTTTGGAGGATTGTGGAGTTATCTCTACAATGATGTCTAGTCCCCATTGTTCAAAAGGTTGATCGATATTAACTGGTTGCAAAGGAAAAGCTGGTTTCCTTTGTCTTCCACTGGAGACTTGACAACTTCGGCATTTTCTTACATACTCATGGGTATCTCTGAATAAGGTGGGCCAGTAATATCCATCATGGATGATTTTATGAGCTATTGTGTCAGCTCCAAAATGTCCTCCAGCTGGTCCATCGTGTAGTTCCTGCAAAACCTTTTGTGCTTCAGGTTTCTCTAGGCATCTTAATAAAACTGAATCGTAGTTTTTCCTAAAAAGCACATCATCAATGATAACGAAGTTTTTTTACTTTAATCTAATAGCCCGTTTGTTTTTATAAGAGAGATTAGGAGGTGCATGTCCATTTTTCAAATAAAAGATTAAATCTGCATATTGAGATTCAGAATCGATAATACTTATCTGGTTGATTTCTTCAATATGATCTGTCTCACTTGATTCCGGAATGTTGGATGCTCCTACTAATAACCTGCAAAAACCTTGGCCTTTAACAATCTTTGCTGGCTTGATTTCCAAGTCATATTCTTGAAGTGTTGTAACCTAATTTGCCCTTTTTTCACTTAGTTCTCTTTGGATCAGTAATTGCCTTACTGCAGAAAAAGGAACTATTACTTTTGTATGGGCTTTTAGAAGGAAGGGCCTATAGTGTTTGATGGCTTTATACACAGCAAAGGCTTGTTTTTCAACTTCAGAGTAATTTAGTTCTGCACCTTGAAAATTTGAACTAAAGAATGAAATCGATGCTTCCAAGTTGTGATCGTTGATTTGAGTGAGTACTGCTGCATAAGATAAATCGGACGCGATAGTATACAATGTGAAATGATTAGAAAAATTAGGAGTGTTTAAAACGGGGGCATTGATTATTGTTTGCTTGATTAAATCAAATGCTTCTTTTTCCACAGCCCCCCATCTAAACACTGAATTTTTCTTAATCATGGTTTGTAATGGTAAAATGATATGAGAAAAATCGGGAACAAATCTTTTGACAAAGTTGATCTGACCTAAAAATGGCTGCATTGATTTTTTGTTATGAGGAAATGGGATTTCAGAAATTTCTTTAATCCTGTCGAGATCAATATAAATACCATCTTTGGAAGCAATAAAGCCCAAGAGCTTCCCTTGATCTAGAGCAAAGAAGGATTTTTTAGGATTAAGTGAAATACCATACCTTCTACAGCGTTCAAAGATTTGATTCAAATCATGTAAATGGTTAGATCTCTTTTTAGAAAATACAGTAATATCATCTAAATAGACGACTATTGTCTTGTTGATCAATCCTTTGAAAGTTGTATCCATTGCTCTTTGGAATGTAGCTCCTGCGTTAATGAGTCCAAAAGGCATTTTCTGATAGGCGTAATTTCCCTATTTTGTTCTGAAAGTAGTTTTGAGTCTGTCGTCAGGATGAACCAGGACTTGGTTATATCCTGAAAAACCGTCTAGAAAGGACATTAGTTCAGAACCTGCTACTGAATGGAGTATTTACTCCATGGTAAGTAATGGGAAATTATCTTTTTGACTTTCCTTATTCAGATTTCTGAAATCAATACAAATCCTGATGTCACCATTCTTCTTCCTAACAGGCACCATGTTGGAGACCCAATTTGAGTGCCGAACAGGAAAAATAATCTTTGCTTTTAAGAGTTTATTGAGTTCTGATTTTATCTGACTCTCTAAGTTTGGATGTATTTTCCTCAATTTTTGTTGTACTGGTTTTTGTTCAGGTAGCATTGGAATGGTATGTTGTATGATAGATGTATCATATGTTTTTAAATCATCATAATTCCAAGCGAAGACATGTTTATTTTTTCTTAATAATCTAATAAATGTTGTCCTTTCCTCTTCAGAAAGCCCTAATCCTAAATTGATATTTTGAGGGTTCTTCTCAGTACCAAGATTTATCAATTCAAACCTTAAGGTGGAACTTTGGAGTTTTGAATTGGTTACATGTTTGAACCTGTCTTTAATGTCATAGAGATCTTCAAGTTTAACCACAGGTTTTGGTATGGAGTTTTCCTCATGCTTTTCTTTCATCTGAAGATCATGATCACTTTCATCAATGATCTGATCGTTGTAGGATTTGTCAGAAGTTAAGAAATGTGGAATGTCTTCATCGTGGTTGAATACTCTCCAATTGGTGATATTGTCGTGGATTGATGGCCTAAAGATCAACTCTACCGAAAATCTATCTAGACTAAAATATTCAGAAGGCAAGAGTTTAGAAGCAACATTAGCCAATCAGCTGCTGCATTCTGGGATCTGGGAATAGGTGAAATATTGAACGCTAAGAAATGAGATAAAAGTTCCTGGACTAAAGACTGGTAGTGTTTAAGGTGATTAGAGAGACAATGGATTTTATTTCGAACTTGTTTTATAACAATCTCTGAATCGCCGAACACTTTTAAATATTGAACTTTCAAGCCAATAGCTTTGTATAATCCTTGGATCAAGGCTTCATACTCCGCTGTATTGTTCGTGCATTCAAATTCTAATCTACAAGAAAGCATCGTTTTTTCTCCCTCGGGGCTAACTAAAATACACCCTGCTCCTGATCCTTCACTAGATTTTGAACCGTCAAAATATAAAGACCAAAATAAAGAATTATCAACATTTTTATTTACAAAATTCTCAGTAACATTAACACATCTAGATCGGTCAGTTTGTGAAAAAATTTCGATTTGTGATGTGAAATTGTTTACCGAGAAAGGAGATGGTTGGGCAATATAATTGCCAAAGAATGATTCAGAAGAATAGTTTCCCAAAATGTTATTGTTAAATGAAACTGGTTGGTTCTCTTGTTCGAAATCTGTAACAGTATGTGTCATGTGTTTTTCCCGATTGATTTTTATTTGATTCGGCTTTCCTTTGTAGGGTAGCCACATATGAGACCAATCGATAGAAATATATCCGTGGAGCTTTTCAGACCAATCTCTGCTCAGGATTAAACCATATAACTCAGGTATATCAGCGATTAAGATATCAATTCTCTAGACCACTCGTGGATCAGCCGATAACATGATTGTAACAGAGTTTATTTCCCCTAAAACCTGGACTTTAGTTCTATCTAACTGCACAATGTGAATTGAGGACTTCTGGGGTTCTATGTTTAGTTTATAAAAAACTGAAGCTGGCATTATATTGGATGATGCCCCAGAGTCAATCAAGCAGTTATGTAGATTTCGATTGTAGATTTCGTATGTTAAGAGAAAAGGAGGGGTATGGGAATTCAATCTGTCTCCAATTAGAATTGTATCAGTTTCCTCAACTCTACTAGAAGGTGGTTGTCCTGAATCACTTGCAGCTTTAGTACTGGGAAGAGGCGAAGAAGGAACTGCATTAAGTTCTTTGAGAAGCAATTTTTGTTGATGTTTTAATTTGCTGAGTTCAAACATGGTGATGTTTGACTTAGTCTTTTTCATATCATCAACAATATTATAGTCCATTGAATCCGATACTACCAATGTCTTAGATGATGTAGGTATATTGGAGGATGACGGCTGATTTTGAGGTACTGTTGCAGTTGGCTTCCTTATGGGTACCTTTTCCTTTGTAGTATTGGTGCCTGCACTCCTTTTCTTTGAATTTGCCTGGACAGGTTCAGGAGTACTTTTGCTCCTAGTAGTCACAGGAAAGGCTTCTTGTTCAGCTTCGGTATCGGAGTTAGGCAATATGAAGTCCCACATTCCATGGCATTCAACGACTTCCTCTTCTTCGAATTCATCGGATGGTGCAATTGTTTCTTCTTCTTCTTCTTCCTCGGGCTCTGAATCTGCATAAGATATAACATTTGGAGGCTTGGACTCAGGTTTCTTAAAATTCCTATAAGGTTTCTTTGTTGAGGACTCTGCTACTTGCTTTTTTATTTCAACCATTTCATTTGACATGGTTTTGAGGACTTTTTGAAGGCCCTCCATATCATATGGATCTTTGGTGATTTTATTTTTTTGAATCATCCTTGAAAGACACTTTTTTGGATTTTCTTTCCTCGAGAGCAGCCTTCTTTTCCAAAGCGATTACACATTTTTCGACAGAAAGGGCTTCTTTCATGTTTTCAGCTAATGTAGGTTTTTTAGCCCTATCTACAAAAATGGCTATATTTGAGGGTAAAGTTGTGATGTACCACTCGCTTCTAATTTGTTCACTTGGCTTGTCATCGGTAGGGATTTTATTCAAGAGTTTGTTAAATCGGGAGTTAAACTCCTTAATTGGTTCTCTTGACTCGATCCTTAGATTGGAAAGGTCATTGATGAGTGTGGCCAAGGATCTATCATCGCCGTATTTGGTAAGAAACTGTTACTAAAAGATATTCCAACTGGTAATGGATCCAGAGGGCAAGGAAAAATACCAAGACCCTGATGATCCTTGTAATGTGTAGGGAAAAATTATAACTACAACATCTTCTTCTGTTACTCCTTTCAGATTAACTAACAACATGAAATTATTTATGTGTTCCTCGGCTAATGTTCTAGCATCTAGATTAAACTTTGGTAACCATTTCTCAGGATAATCGGGTAATGGATGTAAAGGCGCAGGCATAGTGACTGCACCAGGACTTCTCCATGGTGTCTGAGCCATTTTTGGAGTACCAACGATTTCCTGTGGTGTTCTAGGTGTTTGGGAAGGAGGTGGAAATGAAGACTGAAAAGATTGTGATGTTGAAGGTGAAGTCCCCTGGTGAACAATAATATGTAATGGTGAAGTGGGTGTTTGACTTTCCACTGGTGATGATGAGATGGAAGATGATGGAGAAAATGTTTCACTACCAGAACCTTCAGTGTTCTTTTTAATCCTTTTCCTTTGGGGTAAAGGCAACTCAGGTGGTTCAATACCGAGTTTTTCGCTTTGAAGTCTGGTAAGATGATGAGGTAGGCGGAATTGTGAAGTCTGACTACCTTTTGATACTTCAGATCTAGGAGGTGAAATAGAGAAGCCTTGAAGTTTCTGGATGATAGACTGAACTTCAGGGGACTCTGGGCTTAAATGGTCTGAAGTATGATGGGGTTGAGCAGTAGTAGTTGATCCTTCCTCTTCTCGTCTGGATACTGGTATTTCAGAGTGCAAACGAGAGGTCCAAGGAGAGGTGGAGGGTGATTTACTCTGTGAATGGTCTGTAGGTTTTGACTTACTCGCCATTCATAGTGGGGGCCCTCCTTCTAGCGCCAGAAATGTTGATGCCCTGAAAATCGTTACATCAACATCGGGGGATAACCACCCGGTCCAGACCTTAATACAGCTCCTTTTCCATTTGGGATGGTGGCTCCGATTGGATATAATGGGACCAGTTTCCCAATAGTGAATAAAAAGGGGGTAAATGAATGATTGGTTTTCTAATAAGTGATAATAAATGGAGGACTTATTCTATGAATGAAAAACATAAATGGCTATTTTATCCCGGGAAGCTTCTATTCTTTAAGTGCAATGTTTAATAATATATGTTTGCTAATAGGCATATAGATGACACTATGCAATAAACAAAGACATTCATTTAAATGATAATTGCTTCGTTCAAATAGTTGAACGAAGTAATTGATAAAGCGGTATTACACTTCTCTTTTATATTACTGATACATGCATGATTGAAAGAATAGCAAACTGTAAACATCCAATAGTGGAAAGCATAAAGTTTACTGTTAAAACACATTCATATATTCAATAAGAGCGTAAATGACCAAACAACAATTCACATAAAAGGAATAAATTCAGACATAGATAATAGAACCATATGAGCTGCGAATTATTCCCTACACCAATCGAAATTTGAATTCCTTCTTCCGATTCAGAAATACTTTAAAATAAAGGCAATAATGCACATTCATATCAAAGCTTCATTGTCAAAATTTGGAAAGATTTGGTCCAGTCTTCATAAAAGAATATGCCTGAAGTACAGCAGTGCAACTTCAGGCTTAAGTCATATACAAAAACTTACGACCCTTTCTAAATACATGAAAGGGTCTATAAATACTAACTAAGCTAACAAACTACAAAATTAAAATGCACTAAATTGTATAATCTGATCTTAAATTATCTCCACAGTGATCTGGAACATAGCAGCGATGATCATCTCTTGGCTGTTTGCCCTTTGTTCTGATTTGGCATATTGCCAGCATTGGCTTCCAGTCTTTGAGGTGGCTGAGACGATAATTGATTTGGCAGCATAGGTGGCATCATGTATATCGGGAAGTTACACCCGATTACATCGTCAGGAATTTGACGGGCGACTTTTGACTGTTGGTTTACTAGAACAACCAATAGTGTCCAAGTTAACTTTAATCCCTAGATCAATCTCCCATTCTTTTCTAGCTCTTGGTTACATGACTGCTCCAATGTCTTGGCTGATAATAGTTTACCTGGTGTACATTGAGAAATCATGTTAGATAAATAGAGAGTATTATTGATCAATTCAATTAAATTGCTTGTAGATAACTTGCATCTGGAAACAACTCTCTCTGCTTTCATTAATTGGGATTGCCATTCTGTGAATAGGATTTCCTTATGGGATTCTAAGATTTTGGGCAAGTCTGTTGCCTTTCCCTCATTGGAGTCCTGCCATGTAAGAAAATCTGTCAAAGTGTCTTCGTCTTGCTCTAAATCCTGCCTGGCATCCACTGACTTATCTATTATAGATGATGTTATGTCGCATAAAGGTTCAACTTGGGTGATTTCATGACATAACAATTTTATTTGTGTTATTAATGCCTTGTTAATTTGCATTGCCTCTGCTCTGAACTCAGCAGGTTGGGGAAGACTCTTGAACCTTTCTACTTGAGCTGATAATTGAGAAATTTTCTCATCTTTTGTCTTTGCCATATGTTCATTCATCGTCTTCAACTTTGATAATGCCTCGGATAGTTCCTTTTGTTTCTAGACAGTTATTGTTGTAGCTGTTCTGACTTCTGATGCTCTTCTGATAGCTGCACTTGTAATAAAGCGATCACTTGATCCTTTTCCTTCAACAAATTACTTACCTCTGATGCCTTATCCATAGTGGCTGGCGAATAGGCACCGGCATATTGAGATAACTTGGTTAGGTCATCGGAGGGGTCGAATTCTTCCCTCCATACCACATTTGTTGTTATTGTTTGTTCAGGGAACAGAGAAGGTTGATCAATCCTTCTTCTCTTCCATTGTCGCTTTATCACAGCCCTGTGTTTCGGGCTATAGAAAACATATAGTGGAGGAATGTCCTCCACTTGCAAAATAATTTGATTGGAAGGGTTCTTTGGAATTATTTCTACTACTGTATTTGAGGGTGGACCGCTGGTTCCTTTTCTTGGAACCTCCTTTGATGCTATATCTTGTGTATCGGTAGCTTTGGATGTTTCGGTGTCCGTTGAGGTCTCAAGATTGCCTATAATTGTATTGAATTGTTGCCATTCTTCAAGCAATCTTGGGTCCACTTGAGTATCAACATTCATTTCTTTGCTGCTCTGCTCCTGCTGCCTTTTCTGTTCTTCTTCCCTTATTCTCTCCTGTTGCTTCTTTTCTGCCTCCTCTTGTTCTTTTCTCTGTGCCTCTTCCTATTCTTTTCTCTGTGCCTCTTCCTGGATTGCAGATGTAGCAGGAGGTTCATTAGTAAGCTGCTGCTCAGGCTCGCTTGATTGAATTATCGGGGTAGTAGCTAACAAATCTAGAGGCAGAGTTTGTAACCTCTATTCTCTAAGTTTGTTAAATTCTACTAACCTGTCATCATGATATCTCATCCTGGCTAGTTGTTGTACCTGGAAGATTGACTCGGCGGAGGAGAACAGGTCATCAAACTCATCTTCCTTGTGCTCGAATTTAGTAATCTTGGCTTGATCTAGGGAATTATAGATGACTTTCTTCGGGTCGAAACGTCTATTAGGCAGAGTGGCGAGACTTAAGACATTCATTTTTTCTGCCTCTTTCTATACATGTTTATAATCATGCAGAGTATAGACGCCACACCTAAGAGGAAAAGGAGGCCAAACTTGCTTCTTTGAATTTTTGAGAGTTTTCGTGGCTGACGCAGTTGTAAGCTGATATGCTATTTCGTGAGCTAATAGCTTGTCTGGTATGTATAAGGGGAGGACATGAGGTCTAGCCTGACTTTCAAAAACTCTTACATAGGTAAATTTTTCTTCTCCAAACTAGGTTCCTAGGGCTGTCAAGTCAATCTCATCCTGAGAGGAGATCTTAGGGGCAGGTTTATCAAAAAAATGCATAGTAAAGAGGTAGCATGAATCCATTGCAGACTTGGTATAAATGGTGTTTATAATGAGCTTTCCATAGTTTCTGGTGGTAGACATGAATAGGCATAGGGTCCTGTGGAGTCCATCTCCACCCTAACACAGGAAACTCGGAATTGAAACAGAGGGTATCCAGAATGTAGTCACTAAAATAAAATGGAGGGATGAACCTATCAGTAACATGAGATTTGTTCCTGAATTCAAGAATAGCCGTAGCCAACTTATCCAATAATATAGTCCCCCAATCCATTATCTCACTATTACATGCCGCTTCCATCAAAGGAACCATCTCTATGGAAAATGTGGAAGAATCATGCAATCCCCACAATCAACACATCATGACTCCAGCATAACAATAAGGAGAGCATAAGGAGTCGACGGAGTACTTACCCGAAGACTCATGTTTGTGTTTCGCCGAGTTCTATCTCCATTCTCGTATAGGCGCTGACTCGGTCTCATTCTCATCTCGAAACTTCTCCAGAAATGATTTATTGTATTTCTTCTCTGGCTCGGCCAAGTGGTACATTTGTCTGAAATCGTTGGGCTGAAATGAACCAAATACTCTCCCATCAACAGTGTAGAATGTTCTGTCCGTGATTAGAATTTCCTCAATTGCCCATCTCACCACCTCTGTATACGGAAGAATTTTCTCTCGAGCTGCTATCCTATGTAGGTAGGAATCAACCAAATCTTTTAAAGTAGCATCAGATTTCCGGCTTGAACCTGCTGAAGCTTGTACCGATGTTTGCTGAGGGTCCTCGGCTTCTACCAAGTTGTAAATACTTTGCCAAGTAGTGCTGCCAAGGCCCAGACATGTGGTATCTGAGATTAATCCCTTCTTGCTTGGTCCCAGATCGGTGGCATGTTGTCCTGTTACCATAGGAGCCGAAGGTGTTCCAAACTTCTTAGATTTCTTTCCCATCGTTGATGCAAAAAAACTCTGCGCAAGAGAAAAATAAACGTAATGCAGAGAATAGATGGCTAAAGCCAAGTATGAGGAAATTGTGTCAATCAATGAGTAATGGAGGATTTATCATAAGGCTCCCACGGATGCAATCTCTGAAAGGATTTAGGCATGACTTCTCATTAATTGGCCATTAAAACCTGTCAATCATTTAAATGCTCATTATATCCTTTATTTTCCGAATAATGGTTAAAGCGTGGATTTGATTTTTTGGCGGTTGGACGCGAGCGAATCTCTATCGGGAAGAGAAAAGGCTTTCAATGATAATTAATATTTAATATAGCGAAATCATATTGATCCTTTTCGAAAGTCGTGTTTTAGTCTCATCGCAATCGGTAATAGGAGGAAGGTTTGGGCAATTTTATTTAAGTCTTATGGAATCACCGATCGCCGATAGCGATATCGCTTGACTCGCATCGGGAGATTGAACGAGGAGAGTTTGTTATTTTCACGTCGCATTCCTCGACCACCGATTGCGATATCGCGTCGGAGCAAAGGGGAGGGGCCTTTTATCATTTGTTTTCCCGATATCCATTGGCTATTTTGCTTTTATCGCATCGGGGAAAATCAATGGGTCATGATTTATGCATCCTTTGTTGTTGCGATATGCGATCTTGCGATCGTTTTATCGCAATAATAAAGGATTGTTCATTTTTATTTATTTCAAAAGGTTTAAAGTTGTTTTGTTTATTTCCTAACCTTTAGAAGGGTGATGGATTAATACCAATTTATTCTAAAAGGGACCCATTTCAATTTATAATTTTCTAAAGTAAAATAAATTGAAATGGGGGGTTGTTTTATAGCACAACATGTACTTCTGATTCTGCATTGTTTATGGTATTGTTGATCTCTATGCTTCAATGTTGTTTTGTTTCTTTGCCTCCACAGGTGTTCTTTGAAGCGAGACAAGTGAGAAAGGAGTGGCAAGGTCTATCAAAGGAGAGAGGAAACAAGCAAGGAGCCAAGCGAAAGATTAAGTTTTGTGCTCTCTGCTTCTATCTTATCTATCATCCATAAAGGAAAACACAAGTTACTTTGAATTGTTTTTTTTTAAGATAGCTACCCATCTTAGTGGGACTAGCAGATCAAATAGACACTAGTTTTCCCAGAAACACTCCTTGAAATATCTAATCAGCTGCTCATCACTAATTAAAACCAAGTCATCAGCATATAAGACAATAATCAACAATTTACTTCCTACCAAAATACGATAGAGGTTAGCATCTTCTTCACTTTTGGTGAAGCCAAAAAATGTTGAGATAGATATTGATCCCAGAGTACTAAGTACAGGGTGCTTTCTTGAGACCTTACAGTGCTCGCTTGAGTCTGCACACATGAGACTCCCAATAAAAAGTATTGAAGCCTTTTGGTTTCTCAATATACACCATATTCTTAATAACTTCATTGAGGAACATTGTTTTCATATCCATCTGGTGGATCTTCCACCACATCTGTGCAGCCAAAGCAAGGACTGATCTAATGGATGATTACCTTGGTATAGGAGAAAAGGTCTTCTCATAGGCAATCTCTTCAACCTAAGAGTACCCCTTAGCCACAAATCTTTCCTTTTGTATTTCTATGATTCCATCTACTACATGCTTTACCTTGAAGATCCATCTCGAACCCACAATTGATTGTTATGTTGGTCTTGGGACTACTTCCCAAATGTTGTCTTTTACAATGGATTCATACTTCTCCACCATTGCATCAACCCATACAGGTTTCTCTACTGATTCCTTAGAAGAGGATGGCTCATTCTCTACAAGCTAATTCATTAGATTTGTGTATCCAGTGTACCGATCTAGTGACCTTCTTTGTCTACGTTGATTTGAAGGAGCACCCACATTCTCCCTTGCATCCTTCATAAGTCTCTTAGCTTCCCTGGTCCTTTTCCTGCCTTCTCTAGATGGCTCTACTTAAGTGGTTTTCTCCAATCTATACTCCTCAATTTGTGGCTACTCCACAACTTCTTGAGGTTCCTCATTTGGAGCTAAAAGATCATGTTTTTGTGGGATTTGAAGCTCCCTCTCAAGAGAGCACTTCATGCCTTTGTCTTCATCAAATTTAACATCCATTCACACAAATTTATGTACATATGGTAGTTGTGGGGAGTTTCTGTGTAACCCACAAATACCCCAAAATTTGTTGTCGGCTCTAGCTTTATCCTTGATTCTTTGGAGACATGGCAGCAAACAGAGGCTCCATAAATCCTGAAGTGTGACATATCTGACTTTCTCCCCAAGAAAGCATCCTCTGGTGTTATCATGAAAAGAATCTGATGAGGACTCTTGTTATGTAAATAGATCATTGTGTTTCATGATTTAGTCCACAAGTGCAGAGGTAGGCCTTGGTCATGCAACATCACCCTTGCTTCTCCCACAATACTATGATTCTTCCTCTCAACCGCTCCATTCTATTGTGAGTTGTGGGATGTTGTCAACTCCCTTTGAATGCCTTCCTTTGCATAAAAAATTTTAAACTCATTTGACACATACTCACCTCCATTATCACTCCTGAGAGCCTTCACCTTTTCTCCCATTTCTTTATCAACCAATGCCTTGAATTCTACCAACTTTGAGAATGTATATTCCTTCTTCTGCATGAAGAAGATCCAACACTTTTGTGAGAAGTCATCAATAAAAATGACAAAATATGTGTGGCTGGAAGTGGAGGCTATCGAGAAAGGTCTACATACATCAGAGTGGATCCTTTCAAGGACTACATGTTCTTTGTTGTCTCGATCATGGAAAGTGAGTTTTGTGTACTTCCCTAATGTACACCCTTTGCACGTATCATGTTGATATAATGCTTCTTTAGGGATGCATGTGGTTATCTATTGCATAACATTCAAAGTGCCATGATTAAAATGGCTAAGTCTTCTATGCCAAAGCTCACCGATATCCCAACTCTACACCATCTCCACCTTTTTGCCCAATGCAAAACAATCCTCCAGATCTACCGTGTATAGGTTCTTCACACGAACCCCAATCTACTTCACCTATCTCATGGCTATGTGTCTCAGGAATGTCTTTCCTTTTTTGAAGATCACATCATGACCACGGTCTTCCAAAACTACAATGAAGATGAGATTTTTCTCTAGACTTGGAACAAACATCACGTCCTTAAGCCTGAGACGGGAACCCAAATCCATCTGAAAGGTGACTGTATCAATCCCGAATGTGTTGTACCTTCCAACATCTCCCATCTTGATTTGGATATAGAGATATTTATCCTCCAAATCACTGAAAAAATCTTTATTCCTCATCATGTGGAACGAGGAACCTAAGTCTAAGTACCACATGCTATGCATGAAATGAGGGTAAAGTCAAGCTCTAACTGTGAAGCCAGAGCTTCACCTGTTGCTCCTCCTAAGGTCTTATTTCTTGTATTCTTGTGTGGACACTTCGTGGAATAGTGCATGAATTCATGACAGTTAAAGAACTTGATTCTGGACAAGTCTTTCTTCTTGCTGCCTTGCCTATATTATGGTTTGGATTTGGATTTATTCCCTTTTCCCTTCTTTTCCTTTCCATACAAGGCACAATTTTCTTCATCCTCTCCCTTGGATGAAGTCCCATCTCTGGTATTCTACCTTATTCCCTCCTGTACCAAGTCAGACCATAAGTGTTCCCAATTTGGTATTTTCTCCCTCCCATTCACTGAATCTTGGTAGTTGTGCCAACTCTCTAGAAGACCTAGAAGGTCTAGGCTTACCAAATCATATTTTGCAATAGTATCACCAACTTTACCAAGCTCATCACGACATTGTGTGAACCTGCTAAGGTATTGCGAAATAGTGTTGTTCTTCTACATCTTGATATTTCAAATTTTATCCTTGAGCACCAACTTCCTATGGTCACTACTATTCTAGAACAAATATGTCAATGCTTGCCACATTGTAGACGCAGTCCCTTTCCTGTGGAGATTTTATACAATGTGGTATCATACTCTCCAATATGATTCTCCTCACCTTGGCTACACACTTATTCCATTCTTCTAGATCTCGAGTATCATTTTTTTCTTGTTTCGATATGTCATTATCGATAAATTCCTTCAATCCATTATCTTCCAATACTACCTCCAACCGGTCCTTCCAAGAAACACAATTCAAGCTTCCCTCAAGGGAACACTCGAGTCTTAGTCCATAGAAATCCATTCTTATAGCTCTGAAGAATTGATCCCACAAATATGATCCTCCTGTAATAACAACTTCAAAATTTCTTCTCTACTATGAATCCTACTCTAATATTATGTAGAAATTATTGTGTAGATCTTAAACTGCTCATAAAAAATACTAAAACACGAGACTTAAATATACTCTACTATTCCATGGAATTTAATTCATGATCGAGAAAAAAAATCATAAATATGAAAGAAGAATTATCACACATGCATAGAGATTCATATAGGGGAAAACAACTTCTCAAAACCCCTTCCTATCTATATTTCATTAATCAAAGAATAGATATGAATACATATTCTTTCTCAAGCCTGAGCACAACCTACAAGTGTATTATCTATCTCTCTTCCTAACTGACTGAGTCTGGAAAACACTTAGCTAGTTTTCAAACCCTCCAAGCTCCTATTTCCTTGTGTTGTCCCTTGAGGAAATTAGCCCCTTTTATTTAGGAAAATATCTCAATTGTATTGTGAAATTCCTCTAGGCTCATCCTCTAACTGCATGAACTACATGTACACTTCAGAATAGTCTACAACTAATAGTACACTGCCTTGGAATCCCCATATTAACTGGGTAGCTCAAATTATCTACATGCATTAGTTATTTTGGGTTGATTTATTAGTTAACTGGTTGGTCAGTAAGTGTGGTTTAAGTTACACTTCCACAACTTGACCTCCACTAGTTCCACCAACAATTAGAACTAGTTTAACTTACCATAACTCAATTTAACTGAAATAGATTGCTACAAATTAGAAATCAATCATATTGAACTGAAATCATGCTTCCATAACTATAATTAACTAATTTAATTATGTGACAAGGGCCATGTCACCTCATTTAAATGGAAATTTAAATTTCCTCCAGTTTAACCAAGGCAAAGTCAAATTGAGATTTTCTTGTTGCATTTTCAACATAAGTTTAATTAATCAATAATCAATAATATTCATTAATTAAGTTTAAGGCTAACTATAATCTTGATCATTAATCAATATTAACCATGAATCAATCATTTAACATATTAAACTTTAGAATATTGGCATATTTGAGCCAAGTTTGGGTATGTGGCTAGCATACATACAAACACCTTGTACATATACTAATAATACTTATTGGAATCAACCACAAAATTCAATCACCTATCAAGTAGGCTAATAAAATAATGTAAGATAATAGGATTAGGCATGGGCATTACATACACCCCTCCTTTAGAAAAATTCATTATGAAGTTAGAGTCAAAAGGATACAAGCAGTCAGGAAGTAGTATGACAATAAGGCATAACAAAATAGGGGAAAAGATATAGTATTCAAATTAGGTAATTCAAGTGAGGATGTCATTTCCCATATAGAGTCCCCAACTAACCTATAGCCTATTACCCTCCCTAACCTACTTATTCTCCCATCCTATCCATCCTCTACTGCAATATCCTATGGAAACAACTTATATCAAACTAACCACTAATAGAACCAAGATGGCGGAAGTATAAAATATATCAATCTATCTTCCCCAACATGTAACTGGAAATTGTCATCACACATCTAGGGGATCATGTAAATCATTGGCCTCCCATAATTACAAGCTTGGAGGTTACAAGTTGGGAAATACCTCCACCCCTCCTCAAAGAACTAGGGTCAACACCCTATTATGGACAACACTACGACATTGGTTGGATACTTGTCATCTAATAATCCAATAGGGTTTTCATGTCGCTTGCAATTTGCACCTTACCCCATGTCATAATATTTTATATAAAGTAGATACAAAATATAATAGAATAATGTACATCATTACATTCCTCGTTGGATGCCTTAACATCCCCTAATCACTAACATGCATATTGGTTTTCACATAGTCCCTTCCAAAGTGCAGGTTAATTCTCATCAAAGCATATACTATAACTATAACTATATATATATAATATATTATATATATATATATCATACATACACACACACAGAATTCATCATAATCATCATGTTTTTTGGTCTGATATCCACGTACCAATTTTTTTTCAATTAATATTAGCATGTTGGAAGTAAATATTACATAAGTTAAATCATAACTCTGATAATTCATACACTAGATAAATCATAACTAGATATTCCATACATTAGATAAGTCATACATCAAATTATTTAACCAACAAAACATAATCCATCAAGTGTTTTATATGAGTAAGTTCATCTATTTAACTGAAATGCATCAATATTACATAGCGTTCATAAATGAAAAAACATGAAGATACAAATAGGGCCTCAATATAGGAATTTATCTAGGTCAATGTGGGAATTACAAATGGTCAAAAATTGAGGGATAATCACAATGTATAGTATGTGCATACTCCCAGGTAGCAGATCTTGGGATATACTTGTCCCACTCAACCTTAACCTTCCACCAAGGAATTTCTAAGTTATCAAACACTATGGTCCAATATCTGTAATGGTTTGGCCATTATGGTTCTGATATCTGAGACTTGCAATTAACTCCAATTGATTTTGTGAGATTCATTAGAAGCATAATGTCATAAAATAGATACATGAAAATCATCATGAGTTTTATGAAAATGGGGTGGTAGTACAAGACAGTAAGAAATCGGTCCAATCTTCTCTTTGATTCTAAGAGGTCCTATAAAACTACGTGACAACTTTGTCCCTTTCCCATATAGAATGGTGATTTTGTTGGGTCAAATATGAATAAAACGTTCTCACTTCATAACTTTGATCAGTCCTATGTGCATCAGCATAACTCTTTTGTCTATATTGTACTTTATTTAACCTTCGTTGAATTTGCCTTACCTATTCCTCTATTTCTTGAACCAATTGTGGCCCAACTATTGAAAAATGTGCAACAAGAAATGTTAAATTTAGAATGTGCTAAAAATAGACCTGCTAAAAATAGCATGTCTAAAAATAGTAGTTTGGCCAGGGAGGTCATTGGCCACATTGGGTGAGAGGTGATACTGCTAAAAATAGAAAGTCCTAAAAATAGCATTTCTGGGTTCCTTCCTATTTATAGTAGTCCCTAGTCTATCTATATAAAGTAAAACTAATTTTGGTCTTAACAGCAGTTGGAAATATTAATTAATTAATTCAGTTGAGCTAATTAGTAAGGAAAAGCAAACTTTAAGTCTTTGTGAGAACATGCAATTATTTCTCCACTAATTAGGGAATGTGTCCTTGATTTACTCCACTCATTGAGGAATTAAGGATCAGTTCTATATTGAGAGGATCAGTTGACTTAGTTTAACTTAGTCAAGTTCAGTTATATTAATTTAACAAGTTGTTAAATTAATGAGATATAGTTTGTTAATGCTTGCATGCATGTGACAACTATTATTTTAGATAACTGAGCATTCACTCATGGATAACTGTTGCATGTCAGTTATGTTAGAGACCCAGTTGAGATCATATGTGGGACAGTGTACTATTAGATGCTTGGATATTTCTAGTAAGTATTCCTTGCATGGAGAAGGATCTATTATAGGAGATTGGAGGACTTGTGGCCTATATATTGAGGCCTAGGTAGTCCATGATTTTCATCTTCTGATTGAAGATCATCAGAGTACAGAGACAACAGGATAGTTATTGAGCTGATTCTTTTTGTATGTTGAAGAGGATTTCCACTTGATTGATAATACATGGTTGGGGTTTTATGCTGCTGCTTTCCCCTGGATATATCTTGTGTTATGTGTGATTATTTCTCTTGATCAGTTATATGTGTTCTTATTGATGATGCTCATGGTTAATTAAGCTTCCGCTAAATCGTTTGTAGAAGTAGATCAAGTGTTTTGCTTTAGTACATTGCATTACCAGGTGATCTACAGGTGGGAAAATTCTACATGGTATCAGAGCTAGCTGATTTGTAGAAAATTTCTACAAAATTTCTACACGGTATATCGGAGCATAGGTGATCAAGGAAGAACAATATACAAGGAGATGAGATTTCAAAGTTATGAGTTTTGGGCCGAGAGTTTGCAGAGCAGATAAAAATTTATATACAAAATTTTAAAAAATAAATAGCAGATTTGGATTCCTTGCGGAAAAAACCCAAAATCAAAAAAAAAAATCGGCTAAATCGGAGTTCGGATGAAGGAGATATCGTTGATTTAAAATCAGCTCTTTTTCTATAAAATTTCGTGATGGCGGGAAAGTGGAAATAGATTGGTGTGCTAGCCAAGAACATATATGCACTCGAGGTACAAGATGCATGCAAAGCCTTGAGGAGCAAGGAAAAGGTTAAAGACTTGGGGGTTGAGAGGGAGGGTATATTACCTCTCAACATGCAAATCCAGAAGAAGTCTCAAATGATTGTGGAGGAGCCACAATTGGTGCAGCAGCTTCAGGAGGTTGTGGAGCAGCCACAATAGGGAAGCTGAGTGGAGATCGAGTAGAGACATCTACTCATGCAGAGACCTCCAGTAGGGGGAAAATTCGAGCCAGGTGGGCTAAGGGATCACATGCAGCCATACCTCTAGGTAGGAGGTGGAGCAATATGATATAGAGTGATCGTCCCAAGAAGGAGGGGTGGGATCCTTGAGGTATCCAACCTCTTGGATGAGACCTTGCTACGGGAGCCCTGATATGGAGTAGTAGGAACAGACTGATTGGGTAGAGACATATGTAGATGGAGTGGCAGAGAGAGCTACAATGCAGGGAATCCCAGGTTATCGCATAGCTATTAGGCTACAGCAATGCGAGAGGCATAAGTGTTTTGCACAGTTCTAGGTGGCATAGAGAGGTGTGTAATGGTGTGAGATGCATGGAGATGTTGCAGTAGCGCAGATGTCAGAGAGGGAGCACTTGTTAGCAGCAAGTAGAGCTTCAACATCAGAGTATGTTCCTAGCCCAATAGAGTGGTCAGTTGGGAGTGTTTTTGTTCCAAGTGTTGTTGGAGCAAGTGGACCAGATACATGTGTTGCATGTAGAACATTCCAAAGTTACAGGATCAGGTTCAAGAGGAAGCCTTTCTTGTTGAGAGGGAGTGTTGAAAAATGTGCAACAAGAAATGTTAAATTTAGAATGTGCTAAAAATAGACCTGCTAAAAATATCACGTCTAAAAATAGCAGTTTGGCCAGTGAGGTCATTGGCCACATTGGGTGAGATGTGAAACTACTAAAAATAGAAAGTTCTAAAAATAGCATTTCTGGTTCCCTTCCTATTTATAGCAGTCCCTAGTCTATCTATAGGAAGTAAAATTAATTTTGGTCTTAACAGCAGTTGGAATTATTATTTAATTAATTCAATTGAGTTAATTAGTTAGGGAAAAGCAAACTTGAAGTCTTTGTGAGAACATGAAATTATTTCTCCACTAATTGGGGAATGTGTCCTTGATTTACACCACTGATTAAGGAAATAAGGATGAGTTCTATATTGAGAGGATCAGTTGACTTAGTTAACTTAGTCAAGTTCAGTTAGATTAATTTAACAAGCTGTTAAATTAATGAGATATAGTTTGTTAATGCTTGCATGCATGTGACAACTATTATTTTAGATAATTGCGCATTCACTCATGGATAATTGTTGCATGTCAGCTTTGTCAAAGACCCAGTTGAGATCAGATGTGGGATAGTGTACTATCATATGCTTGGATATTTCTAGTAAGTATTCCTTGCATGGAGAAGGATCTATTATAGGAGATTGGAGGACTTGTGGCCTATATATTGAGGCCTAGGTAGTCCATGATTTTCATCTTTCGATTGAAGATCATCAGAGTACAAAGAGAGCAGGATAGCTATTGAGTTGATTCTTTTTGTATTGTGAAGAGGATTTCCACTTGATTGATAATATAGTGTTGGGGTTTTATGCTAGTGCTTTCCCTAGTGATATATTTTGTGTTATGTGTGATTGATTCCTTCTTATCAGTTATATGTGTTCTTATTGATGATGCTCATGGTTGATTAAGCTTCCACTAAATTGTTTGTAGAAGTAGATCAAGTGTTTTTCTTTAGTACATTGCATTACCAGGTGATCTACAGGTGGAAAAATTATACACCAACTATTACTCTGTTCTCCAACCTTTCCCAACTCAGTGAGATCTTACATGGCCTACCATATAGGCCTTGATAAGGAGGCATCCTAATTGAACTATGGTAATTATCATTATAGTAAAACTCTACCAATGGTAACTACCTTTCCCACTAACCTTGGTTATCCATAACATATATTCTATGGATGCCTTCCATAACCTAATTTACTCTTTCATTCTACTCATCCAATTTTGGATGATATATAATGCTAAGGTTCAACTCAGACCCCAATGCTTGTTGGAAAATTCAAAGTGGAAGCTTATTATATCAATTTTCCTTAGCCTTAATATTTTCTTTTGAAATTAGTTAATCTTCTTCTATTCTTTAGTTATATATTTTCATAAAATAGATATCAAGAATGAAATAGTAACATAGATGACACAATATTAGTCTCTCAACCACGAAAAGACCCATCAAAGGGGATTATTGAAGAAAGTGTAACTAGGTTCGGTCTTCATAAATATGAAATATACTTTTGATTCTTGTATTTTGTAAAAGAAATAAAATTTATTATTATTATTATTGAGCTTGGGTTTCTTTCCTAAGAAATTTGTTTTATAGGTCAAGCACTAATTGAAAGTGCTTCTAGGGTTGTCCTAGGTCAAGAAGTCAAATAGGGACATTGGCATAATATGAAGAACCCATCGGGCATCTTGGAAATTGTAAAAAGAATTACTTTTGTATTTTACTAAGCCTTCCAAGACCAAGTCGACCTGCCAACCTCTCAAGCTAGCCTAGAAGTTGGAATTTGTACCCCTGGAAGACCTATATATAGGAGAAATTTTGACCTCACTTGGACACATTCATTCCTTTGTCTCTTACGCGAAGGAAGAGGCAGAAAAGGGAAATGAAGTAGGAAGAAGAAGGAGAATAAGCGTTTTGGGTTCCTCTCTCTCTTTCTCTCCACACGTGCGAAGAAGAAGGTTGAAATTCTACAGCTTTTTTCTAGGGTTTCTACGGTCGAGTTATGGTTTTGTTTGGAGGTTTGATCTGGTGAAAAAGAGTTGAAGGAAGGGCCAAAAAAGTCGCCTTATAGATCCAAAAGAAAAAAATAATTCAAGAAAGGCAGCTAAAGGCAAAGAAGAAGGAGTTCTAGTCCACACATACAAAGTAGTGGTTGTTACCGAGGGGTTGATGTTTCATATCTACTGTTAGGGATGAAAAGTTGTGGCTAGAGGTTGAAGTAGTGTTGTTGGAAGATATTATGTGGAGTTTGGAAAGCAGTGAAGCAAGCACATTCTTGAGAAGTTGATCTTGGTGTTGGAAGGGCTTCATTTTTTTTTTAAGGGTCTTGGTATTCATCAATAAATAATCTATAATAAGAGATTGAAGGGTCTTCCTCTCAAGAGGAGAGGCTTTGCCCTGGCTTGGATCCTACATCTTGTGTACTTGTATCTTGTTGATCTTCTTGCTTTGGTAGTCGTTTGATGATTAAATAACACACTATAATAATAAGGAGAATAAGATAATCCTAATAAGTAAAAAGACATCACAAGCAGTTATCATAGTTAGAAGAAACATTAGTTTCATCTTGCCTTAGATTCTTCTACAGGGAAAACCTGGAAAAATCTTATTTCCTTATAGAATATTCTTCAAATGAGACACAAATTCCCAAGTCCTAAAAAAAGTCATCCTCCAAGTACCAAGTCAACGCTTCCATAAATTCCTTCCTTAATCTTGCTCCAACCAACTTCAAAACTGCAACTTCAACCTACCAGTTTCAATATTGCAACTTTGATCTTCTAGCAGCTGCACAAAATCCCTAAGACAACTCTTCTTGTAATCCTACTGTGAGAAAAAAAATCCTTCCCAATCTAAACGAGGCTCAAAAAAAATACTCTCTCTTCGTGCAACCTAATGTTGCACCTCCAACTTCAATCTGTGATTTCAGCCCTTCAAAGAAGTTGTAGAAAGCCTAGAATTTGCACATGTGAGACAGATGGAGCCCAAAAATACAAATTTTGCTTCCTTCTTCAATTTCACTTTCCTTCTATACCTTTTCTCTTCCTTCTTCCATCTTCCTAGCTACAGATCAAATTATTCTTTGAGATATCAAACTTCTTGGTGAGTGAGTGCTAAATGAGGTTGAACTACTTCTTTATATAGCCTTTCCAAGGAGTTGAATTCCCTCCTTTAGGCTAACTTGAAGATGTGAGGGATAACTTGTACTTTTTGAGTTTCTAGAACTTTTTAAACTCAAAATAAACTCTTTTCCAGTTACATTTTTCCTGGAAGGGTCTTATAAACACGATGCTGACTCATGGCAATAAATCCTAAGACATAACAAACCCTAGAAGCATGATGAACATGCTTTTACCTAGAAGACCATAAAAAAAGAGCATGAAACCCATGCTTTAAAATAATATTTTTTTTCTTTTCTTCTTTAGTTTGTTACATAGGATACATATTCAAATGAGTACAATAATTATGAAGACGAAAACTAGTTACATTTTCAACAATGCTAACTACAAACTTGTCAAAAATCTAGATGTAAAGTGAGAGTCTCTCTCTTATCTGTGTGGGTAACCCATGTAGCCAGATAAATTTGATTACAAGTACCCACGTCACATTGGTAACATCATAAGTGTCTTTCACTAGGATGAAATTTTCTTTTTTGGTCAATTTATCAACTACAACCAATATTGGATTGTGCCATTGTGACATGAGCAACAAACCCACAATGAAGCAAATTAGGATGAAGAATCAAGAGAGGAAGAAGAATAAGAGAAAACATATTTCTCTCACCAAAAAAATACCTCAAGATAAGTACAAAAACATCATCCCACAAATTGTATTGTTGGAGATAAGGAAATTGTAGTTCAAACTCAGATAATATTAGTTAATACTTCCAATTAACCACACATTTCCATGTTGTCTGTGATTGAACCAACACATTTTCCTCAAGCAAGCAAAGATAAGAATTGGGTGAAAGCCATGAATGTGTAATTGGATCAAATTGAGAAAAATCAGACATGGGACTTTGTTACAATACCATCAAATAAAAATTTCAATGGCACTAAATGGGTCTTCTAGAACAAATTGGGTGAGAATGGAAAAGTTGTTAGAAATAAGATCATACTAGTATGAAAATTCCATGCTCAAGTAGAAGGAATTTATTTTGAAGAGACATCTACACCTATAGCTTGATTTGAAGCAATAAGTTGTTTCCTTCACTCACATGTCAAAAAAATTTCAAAGTATATCAGATAGGTGTAGAACCAACTTTGTTAAATGGTGAGATTGGAGAAGAATTTTACATAGAACAACCTAATGCTTTTCAACTGTCAGAAAATCCCAAGGAAGTGCATAGGCTAAAAAGGCTTTATTTGGACTCAAACAAGCTCCTAGGGCATGATATTCAAGACTAGACAAGTACATGCAATTAGAAAGTATTCAAAAGAGACAAGCAAATAGTAATATGTATATTAAATTTGAAATGATAATATATTAATTATTGTTGTTTATGTTGATGAAATCATTTTTGGAAGTGATGCAGATTTACTCAATCAAAATTTTATGGCAACCATGCAGAATGAATTTGAGGTGTCCACACTTGGAGAACTCTCATTTTTCCGTAGAATGTAGATTATTCAATCACCAAAGGGTATCTTTATTTCACAAAGAAAATACCCCAATGAAATGTTGAAGAAATTTAGAACGGAAGAATGCTCTCTTGTTAGTACCCCTATGATCATTAGATGCAAACTTAGAAAGGATGATGAGTCACCAGAGGTAAATCAAGTGATTTATAGGTCGATAATTGGCAGTATTTTGCATCTAAGAGCCTCTTGGAAAGATATTATGCAAGTTGTTGGTGTAGTTGCAAGGTATCAATATTCCCCCAAACAAAATCATCTCTTTGCTACCAAGAGAATTTTTAGATATCTAAGAGCTACAATGGATTATGGTCTTTGGTATCCAAAAGGTCAAAATATTTCATTAACATCCTACACAAATGTTGATTGGACTAGAAACATAGATGACAAGAAAAGCACAAGTGGTAGTGCTTTATTTCTTGGAAATAGCTTAGTGGCTTGGTTCAACAAAATGAAAATATTTATCTCTCTTTCTATAGTTGAATCTGATTGCATATTAGTTGCAGCAAGTTGTGCTCATATTTTGTGGATGAAACAAACACTACAGGAATTGAAGGTAGCATATGATAAATATGTTCCTATTATATGTGACAATACAGGTGATATCAGTATATCAAACAATCATTTTCTTCATTCCAAGATGAAGCATATTTCTATCAGGTACCATTTCCTTAGAGAAAAGGTAGTTGAGCATATAATGTAGTTGGAATATATTCCCATGAAATAACAAGTTTCTGACATTTTTACCAAACCTCTAGCCAAATAACCTTTTGAGTATTTAAGGCAGAAGCTGGGAGTGATGTCTCACTAATTCCTTCATCAGTTTTCCTTACCAAGGATGGAATTCTTCCATACAAGCATTAGGATAGTTGTGGTGATCAAAGACACAACAAATAATCAAACTCAGGGGGAGTTTTTAGACCAAATGAAGATGTACGAGTTGAGGGGGGGCATTTCATCATGCAATGCAACAAAAATCAATATTCACACTTGTGATGGTGTATTAGTCACAACCTTGTTAAAATAAGATTATAGACAGGTCCACGGGATTCTCATATTAACCACACAAAGCTTATCAATTAATTATACAGTTCAAGGGTAGGATAATGAGTAGTTGACCACACCCATTCACGTGGGGAGAACTCATCCATAGTTGAACAATGATTCATAACTAGTAGTCATTTTTTACGAGTAGTTGGACTATGAATAATGAGTCTAACATAAGGTAATTAGTGGCCATTAATTGGATGAAGAAGAAGAGAACCCCTTTTTAATTGACGTCAAAGGGGGAGAGAAAGAAATCATTGACTAGCAGCCTAAGAAAGAGAGTAGATCAAGGAGAAATCACATGTTAACTAGCAACTTGAGAAGGAGAGCAAACCTTGGACTAGTTGCTTGATAGGGGGATTTGATTTCATTCCATCAATGACCATCAATGTTTGGCGGTCTTGCCATCAATGAAAAAGGGGATATTTTTGGACAATGTGTTTTCATCAGTGAGAATTTATTTCATTGATGTCAAAGGATGTGTGGAAACCTGAGGATATTTTGAGTATTTGCAAAGGTTATGTTGATCAAATGATCTTGCACAATATTTAGTTGGATAACCTTTTCAGAAACCTTTTCGACAACATATGGCATTCAGTTAAATTCCCAAGTATATAGTTATAGCTCTTCCTTGGACCAAAAGATGGAATAATTTTTTTCTTCTTTCTATAGATTTTTGAAGGAAAAAAAGAAGACTATAATGATGTTTAGATCAATTTAAGATTTCTTTTTGCATAATCTAAATAAATTAGTTGTATATCTTATTTCCTCTAAAAAATACCCAATTTTAGAAGAAAAAAAATTCCAAATAAGAGAATGTGGAACGCAATTATAATTAATTAAAAATATGTTATCCTAGTGTTTTTTTTTTGTGATGGCCACGTCGTTTGCATATCAAACATATTTTAATACCTTATCCATATTTTAGTTCTACTTGTTCCAATTGATGCAAAGTGGTTATGGAATTTCATAAATGTGGGCATAATAACCAATCAAACGAGTGTTAACAAAAGTTAAGATTGTTTCACAATAGTCATCTCAAACCTCAGTGACATAAAGGAACTCCATTGAAAAGTATTGTTTCTCTAAGACCTTAGTTTTATTTATGGGTTTTCACGAGCAACACATTTCATATGTTTTTCCCCTTATATTGTTACAAGGGTACTCCTAGTGAATTTCTTCACTACCCCTTATATTTGAGCTTTGGATGATTATAACACTTAGTTGGTTTAATATATTAGACTAAGATAGAGGATTTGATGAAATATTTGTTGATCATGTGATGTAGTACTTGATGATGCATTGTCCCTTTTATGAGCTCCCTAGGGTTTGAGCATTGCATTGGCTTCATTCAAAATTTTGAGCATATTTATAGTTCCCAAGGCATATTCATGTCCCTCAAGGTTATTCATGGTTCCCAAGGTTACTTATTCATGCATTGGACTTGTCCTGTCATGCCACGCACCCAATTTTTGAGATCTCAATTTATTCACTGATTTAGAGGAATATGTCACATTATTTGTGGGCCCATCCACCTCAAAGGATGCATTACTCACTCATAAGGGGTCCTACTTTGGAAATTTGAGATTATTTTTCCTTCTCATGAATTGAAGGTATGGTTCACATGATTTAAGGTGCCTTCATACACCTTAAGTAATTTGAACATGACTTTTGGATCTGCTTTTTGTGATCTACCCTCCTTTTAAGGGTTTCACCGATGATTTGAAGGAATGTTCCACCTTAGATACTTGAATTTCCACCTTTGACGAGACTTGAGAGTCTTTACTTACATGATTTATGGTTATTGGTTGAACGTACACCCATTTGGAGGCATTTTTCCTTAGATCCTTATACATGTGTCTTGACCACTCCATGATTATTATATTTCAAAATAGATAATTGGAGAAAATTTATATTATTTCTCCATAGGCTATACCTAAGGATCTAACATGAGATATTATTATTTTATTGTAAAGGAATATGAGTGGAACTCGATATAAAGACATTCCCTTCCTCAATATCACCCATGATTCGATGTTTTTAGCTTTCACTACCTAGAGCTAAATTGGCATATATTTATTGGAGCATATTGTTGTGTAAATGGTTCTTTATTCATGGATAATTATTGTCAAATATTGAAGCTGCACTATCTTGGTTATTATTTGGTGCATAAGGATTAATAGTCAAATTTTCAATACTAGTGTTGATCTAGGAAATTTTTATGAGTGCTTTCAAACAAAAATACCCATCATACAAGACCTTTTACTGACACTCACATTTTCTTGTGAAATCATGAGCAATGCATATTCTAAAATATGATAACAGAGTTTGTCCAGCGTGGACTATGTCTCTGGGCCCGGTCTCATGGATGGGTAGTTCACTTCATTAGTTGCTGCTAGAAGATGATGAGTAAATGATTCAATCTTTTTCAATACAAGTATGAGGCCCTTAACTAGAGTGGCATGTCTCTCCTAGGAGACATTCTTCTATAAGAAATCTCACTCATAAAATATCTCCTTCAGTATGAGAAAATAAGAATATCTCACACAAAGTGGCATACAATGATCCTCTCACAAAGTGGCATACATGGATCTCAGAATCAAATAATCATCTAAAAGAAATAAAATGAAAACATGGCAACAATGCACCTTATACCTAAAAGTATATGAATGACATGAAAATAGACTACTGTAATGAAGAAACAACCCATTATGTTCTTTATGAAAAAACCATGAAATATAAGTACAAACACAACCCCTTTCTGTAACAGTCAAATTTGGGATACTTGGGAATCTCAAATATTCTCTTATGAGGGTTGAATGAAAATCGGTGGCTCAAATGAAGAAGTTGACCATGCCATCATGTTCCTCGCAAAAAATTGATTTAGATCAGTATAAAGTTCGTTTCATTCTAAAACTATCAATTTTTGGGCCTCATGGAATCTAAAAGATTCCTTGTAAATTCCTACATCAAGGTTCCACCATTAAGGTTTCATCCTCAACATTATGCCTCTAGAAAATCTATTGCTTAGATCAAAAAATTGATCACACCTTTAGAATATTGGAGAAATTCTTATCAATTTGAGTATAAACTTGGCATATTTATGACTCTGTCAAAAATTAGCTCCAAGGAATCTAAAATATTCCTACAATGTTTTGCATAGAGAATATACTTTAGAATATTCTACCTCGAGAACTGTTCTTAAGGAAGGTTTTTCTCAATCGTTCCTTGTTATTCTACTCCTTTGTTTTGTTCTCATTGCTTAGTCCTCTTGGCCTATGATCGCTAGTAAGCAAATGGAACTGGGTTAATATCAAAGAATGTCATTGTTAATTCCAACTTATGGCCTTGTGGGCCATTGGATAATTGTTCTAGTGGTTATGGGGATAGCCTAGGGTCAAACCCTACAACTGCCATGCACATTATGTTTTGGCACTGAGTTTTGTGGTTTATTTAAATATGGTCGCTGAGCTTAATTGGCATATGGTAAATGTGGGGGTCGTTGGTAATATATGGTATGGGGACGCTGATAGTGAGCCAAACCACCTAGTCGACATGGGTTTGACACTTGACGACCTCCCAAAATAGCCAGTCATTTATGGTCAATACGTGGGCCATTATATATTAATACATATATATCATATATATTGGTTGGGGGTGGGAGGGTATGTCCCTCCCCCCACCTAGATATATATATATCTATATATATAATATAATATATATAATATATATTATAATATAATATATATATAATATTATATATATATTTATATTATATATAATTAATATATATATATATAATATATATAGAGAGAAAGAAGAGAGAAGAGAGAGAATTTTAATAATTAAATCAAATACATCGAAATTTTGGGGTCACTAAAAAATTTATTGAGGTGAAAAGTTTGTCAGTTCCATCCACTGCAAAGTGATAAATTGGAATTTTACTAGTGGCCACTAAATTTAGTGGTTTGCACTAAAATTCTAGATTTATTTGTCTTCCAAATTTAGTTATCGACCTGCTAAATTTAGCAAGTGGTGCCAAGTGGACCAAAACTTTAAATGAAAATATATTGAGCATACAAAGTCAGATTTGAGTATTTCCCACATCATTGGAATTAGGATGATGAGCTCTACATTCTAGTCCTGGTTTTGATGAAATCCAAAGGCTTTAATTTTTTATCCTTTCTAGAGACACCTAGATCATTCCTCCCCACTGAGGAGCTTTTGGTCCCCCAAAAGCATAAACATGACTATAACTTTTTTTACTCCTTCATCTACACAATAAGTTCCCTAACAGGCCACACTTCCTTCTCCTTCACTTTTATACTTCAAAGCCATAAGTGACGAACCAACACTTGTATCCTATGCAAACCTGTTGTATAAATTATAATACATGTTCTTTTACAAGACCAAACATGACCCAAGAAAAACCAAATACTTTCCAAGAGTTTAACTAATACCCTAGCTATCAAGAAAAAGGCCAAAAATGTCACTATGTTGCATTCATAAGTTATGGCAAACACTTCATCACTTTGACAATCATTTCGCAACATGTGATTTACAAAATATTACCAGGATCAACTACTTATGAATCCCAATTTCTTACTCAACCAGGTTAATGTATCTTCTTCCCATAGTCACTTCTCTTGTTGATCAACTTCATCAAATAGTTCCTTCACACGTCATTTTTTATCCTCCTTTGGTCGATGCTCTGAACAGAGCTCCCAAAATGTGGTTCTTTGATGTTCACTCTTGTTGCAATGGCTGCAAAAGTTCTTCTTCCTCCAAACTTTCCTGACCTTCTTCCTTCCCTAATTTGAAGGAGTGCCTTCATGTCTTGTCCTTTTCCTTGCTGTCATTCTTTTCCAAGACTTGGCAACAACATGGTTATACAAGCCACGAAAGGTACATGGTCTTCTAGGCCACAAGTTTTTCTCTGTAATAGCGCTGGTGAAAATTTCATATAATAAAAGTTAGAAACAATAACCAAGGATGAATGGGACACTTATTCCAAGTTGAATGTTGGGCAAGAAATCCTAGGGGTTGTTAATTTGGTTGTTTATGGCTAAGGATTTAGAAAGGAAAAACGACATTTTTGGCACAATTATTTATGCAGATAATGGACATTAGGAGAAAAAGGAGGTGAAATGTCGTAGGTTGCATGTGAGGAGGGAAATGAAGGAAAATAATGGAAAATGAAGAAAATATAGGCCTCATTCATAAAAAGGCTTCTAAGGATCAGTTGGTAACCATTTGTCAATTCAGTATTGGAGCACTTTCATTATTCTCTCTCTCTCTCATACTCTTGCACACTTAGATTTTTCTTGGAGAACTTTAGGGTTGGAGCAAGAAAGGCAAGGAAGGCAAGAGGAAGAAAAGATCAGCAGGGAAAGGCAAGATCAAGAAGCTACAGTAGGCTTCATTGCAGGTATTGACTTGCATATATATTTTCCTTTCTATATTTGGAATGCATGGGATTGCATGTGTTTCTTTTCTACCATGGCATGGGTTTTTCTAGGTGTGACAGTATTTTTAGCCTAGCCTTGCCATTTCCTAATAGATTTGATGAGATGGGTTCTCTCATTTGGTTTATGTGGGATGGTCAGATTGGATTTAAAGTTGAGTGGGGTGGATATTTGAATTGACAAACACATGTTGTAGTGGTCCCTGAACTGGACTGAGGATGCATGAATCCACTAGCCTAGTAAACCCTAAACTAGACTGTGGGTTATGGTAAAGAAAGATTGTGTGCCTTAATGAGCCTAAGAATCCTTTCCGGTGAATGGTGAGATATATGGTAAAGCCAAGAGGTGGATTTTCTCTCCATTGAGATGAGTGATTCCAGGATGGAATGCATGATAAATCCTAGAGAGTATGTCTCATTGTAAGGCCTAGTGATCCTTGGATCAGATTGTGGATGCATGGTAAAGCCTAAGAGACTAAGAGGCACACAAATTCCTCATGGTGTAAGTAGATAACTCCGGTGGCATACACAGTTATTTGTGTTTTGATGTGTTATATCAGTCCCACATTCATGCTTGGAATATGGAACAGGGGTGATTGGCTGAAGAGAAACTTGGCTGATCCAATCTATGGTTAGGTAGAACGTGGTAGTCTGATCACCAGTTGGTTCATTGTATTGATTAATGAGAAATTCATTCCATTGATTTTCATGTGTAAATTTACTAGTGGATATATGGAATTTGATGACTGATTGTCCCTATTATGTTGGTTACATGTACATTTTATGGTAGCAAATATGTTTGGCTCTTAGCATGTTTTTACTTGTATATGAATGGATACTGTGTCTATGGCCTAATATATGAGTATGTAGAAAATGACAAGAGGAAACAGTGGTTCATAGTGATTCTCAGGTAAGTATGGGATCCCTACACTTTATTCTATTGTTTACACCTATAGGTTACATGTTGACATTATGTTTGATGAAATGTATGCCATGGTGAGTAGGTGTCTGGTTAAGGTCTTGTTGAGTTTATTGCTTTTTCTTCATTGTTTCCCTGTGACTTTCTTGATTTCAATCTATCATTCCATTTTGGGTAGTGGCCTAGGCTCTGGGCCTAAAAAAGGGTCTTGAATCCCGAGGTCATTGGCACAGAACTGGAAATTTGTTCCACATTCGCTGGAATGTAGGCCTATGAGAGAAACTTTAGGTCTTTGGTCGCTCCCTTGCCCATAGCATGAGAGTGATTATGGCCTCAAAGGTCTAGAATAGCAGTGGGACCCAAAGTTAGGTTGTCTGAGTGGCTGACTTGTCTCTTGAGGGTTCTGTTGATGATGTTGGATGACTATGTGTGATGTTTCGTTGATTCCACTTCCTTAAGGTCACATAGGAGGTCAAATATGATCTTAGTAGCCTCTTCTCTCATTTTACCCCATTTGGCATGGTTTCTTGGGTGGATGTGGGAGGAGGGTGTTATAGAGTGGTATTAGAGCATGGTTCAACTCTCAAACTGGATGGGTTGAATGTATTATTCATGCACGCATGTGAGTTGCATGTGTGTCTCTTACACTTATATACTTGTTGCAGTTGCTTGACGTTGGATTAGGTTCTAATATGGTTATCATGGAGAATTTGATGTTGATTTCGTGAAGAGTATTTGACATCAGTATGTGATTGACTGTATATGGTTATTTGTCGTTTACATGTTGATTTTATGTCACCTACTTACATCCTTGTATGTTAGGTTACATTTTCAATATTTTAATTACATGTATCAGTCTTGTAGGTTGATTGCAAGAATTGATCGATTATGTTTGAATACATGTGTTTATGCATATTTGTAGTTGGCTAGGCATTGCTTATGCATATTGTCAGTTGCATATAGCAATGTGTATAATGGATTAATGGTTGTTTTCATGCATGAGTTCATCTCATGGATTGTTGATATGGCCTTGCATCGATGACTGGACCCTATATAGAGTGATGTTTTTGTGTTGATACATTTATTTTCATATGTCTATATGTTGTTATGACTATGTTATACATGTATCGTGTTGATTTGGTGATCTTGAAAACAAGGTATCCCCCTTGAGCTATACTAAGGTAGGTAGGTTTCTTGTGATTTGGTTTATCTGACATATTATGCATTGCAGGAAGAGAAAGATCAAATGGCTATCAATGTGGTAGATTACATATAATATCCATATGCATTAGATGAGCAGTGTGGTGTGGGGCATATTTCTAATTTGGCCGATACATTGAGTAGCTTGAACGAAGAAATAAGGAGTTATAAGGCAGATAATGATCAGATCATACAAGCATAAGAGAACTAGGCAAAGGTTAATTCTATACTTCTTAAGAGTTTGTCAGAGCTATAGCAGCAAGGGTCACTTTCATTCAACCATGCACATGAGGATGGGTCTAATGGAGCATATGGCAGTAGATCTCCTAGTAGACATAGGTTAGATAGATGTGACACAGTGAGAGATAACAAGTTGTTGGACACTCTGGAAAGGAGGGGCAATGAGTACAAGTATTATTCTAGTTCTGGTTCTTATAGACATCATGATCGTCATCATTATCATCCTTATAGGAGGAATGATAGGGGATACTTGTTGAATGAGTTCAAGAAAGAAAAGGCACCTACTTTTGATGGATATATGAAGAAGCCGAAAGATGCAGAGGCTTGGATAACATGAAGGCCATAATAGCTATCTTCAGCTTGAAAGGTAAAGCAAAAATCTAATGGGAATATGTTAAGTGGGTTAAAGACATCAGGACAGATGACTTGAATTGGTGGGAATTGAAGAGGATTTCTAGGAAGAAATACTTGTCAGAAAGGTACTAAGACAGTAAGGCTAAAGAATTTTATGAGTTGAAGATGGGATCAATGAAAGACGAAGAGTACATGACCAAGTTTCTGGAACTATTGAGGTATCTAAATTATCTTACTGATGAGAAGGCTAAAGTTTATAGATTTTTCAGTGGGTTGCCATTAGTATTTAGAGATTGGATTGAGTATGATGAGCCTCAGTCACTTGAGGGTGTTATTGGGAAATTGAAGCACTGATATGAGAAATCAAAGTGTAATAATGATTCTCAGCATGGATGGAAGGGAAAAGACAACGATAGAGGTAAATGGTAGCCTAAGAGGACAAGGCCTCAACATGTAGATGGAAAAGAAAATGTGGCTCCACAAAAGAGATTTATTGTAGCTAGACATAGAAATGGGTCACAACAGTAGAAACAACAACATAGAGGTGAGGGCACTGGTCGGTTGGAGTGTTGGACATCTGGTGAGGAACACATTAGGAGATATTGTTCGCAGCATAAGGGTGAAAGGCCTAAGATATATAGTGCACAGGAGGCGCAAACTGTTGGGGATGTTGGCCAGAGAATTCCACGTATCTATGCAATAGTGGACAATGGGCAAGTAGAACACCAGACATCTATCATTGAGATGGATGGTAATCTCTGTGATCAAGTTATTTCTATTTTGATTGACGCTGGATCTAATTATATCTATGTTAGTCCTGACTTGTTGGATAAGTGTGGTTTGACTAAGGAGTTGTGTGTAGATTCTTAGTTAATGTAGTTAGCTACAAGTATAAAGAAGCAAGTTCATCATTGGGTAAGATCTTGCAAATTTGATTTAAATGGTATGCCTACAACAATACATTTGAATGTGTTACCATTGGGATCATAAAGTATGTTGTTGGGCATAGATTGGTTATATCTACATAGAACCAAGGTTGACTTCTATGACAAGGTTATTGAGTATGTTGATGAAAATGGAGAACCAAGAGTCTTACAGGGTAAGAATAAAGCCACATCAATTAGGATGGTAACATCTATGCAAGCAAAGTGTAACTGCAGGAAAGGGTGTTTGTTTTTCGTAGTGTACATTTCTAGTGATAAGGGTAAGGAGGTTGAGGATGCAGATGTGTTGGATAGTGTTGGCTTGTTGGGGCCTAACCCAGGTTCGGAGATGATTTAGCCAAACAAATCACGGTATTACTGGCCCTTTTGGCAATAGTCCACGAAGTGCAAACTGATGTCTCACTAGAAGTAGTATGGGAGGGTGCTAGAACCAGGTTTCTGCACCCTGGGGATGTCTGATGAGTTCTAGTGGCCTGTGGTTTGGCCCTATGTGCATGTTGCTACACGCACTTTTCAATACCTCGCAGCCAATGATGTTGCCTTTGTGCAACCCTACTCGGGGGCCAAACAATGTTATTACCCAAATCCTTACTAGAAACCCAATATTATTTTATTAACTTAGCTTACCTATATGCTTCATTTATACTTAACAATATTCACCACTCATACAAAAGCACGCAGTAAACAAACAATATAATTGCACTTGATATCAAACATGTAATAACATAAGAATGAATACAGGGAATTCCGATAAAACTTGTCTTTATTATTCTTCTTCCTTGGTTACAGACTTGACTCTACCCCACACACTCAGCTACAAGGTTCTGCGCACTCAGCTGTGGACTCTACTAGCCCTCTTTGCACTTAGATGCAAAGCCTCTTCCTACTACTATGACCCAAGATACTGAGACTCTTGCTCTATGCTTCACTATCTTTCAGACCCCATTTGTTGGTTAACTCTCTACTTTACAACTTAGGGCCTCACTTTATTTATACAATCCCATGGTCCGCAGACATTGGGTAGGCTGACACTACATTCAAAACTTAGGGCGAACAACCTTATTACTCTAACATACAATTCGTGCTTCGCGCCTTCAATTCATGGCTTTTTTACAATAATATTACTCAAAACTTGGGCTTTGAGCCCCAAACCATGCTATGGGGGGATTCCATGGCCAACAAGCCCCCAACATAAACATCGTGACTTGCCCTTGAGTCACTCTTTCGACGCGGAAATATTGGTGAGCAGTCCCTCCAATTGTTTCTGTACAGTGCTGATGTCTGTAGTGCACTAAGTTGCTGCTTACTGAACCTACTGTCTTTGTTCCTCTATGTCTGAATTATGTCCTTACATCCGTATCAGCATCTGTTATGTATGTTTATAGTCTCGTGCCCTTGTCCGGCTCCTTGGGTCACGAAGACTGTGCTTCGACTTGTTAGTCAGATAGCTGGCCCACCCATGTAGAGCTTCAAGTGGCTATCGCTTACTTTTCCTGGGAAGCGTTCTCCATTTAGTTTGACTAGCTAGACCGCACCTTCGTTTATGACCTCCTTAACCACGTATGGTCCCGCTAGTGCATTTTGAATTTTCCCAGAAAATTTTCAAACTTACTGTTATACAACAACGCTAAGTCGTTGACCTTGAAGCTGCGCAACCTAATATGGCAGTCGTGCCAGGATTTTTCACACTTCTTTTGTACCTGTTGATGGAATCGAACCAAAAACCATTCTTCCTCTAGTTCTTCTAACTGCATGAGCCTTTCCTCCAAAGCTTCACAGTCCGTCATGCATGTAAGCACTATTATTCGTAGACTAGGTATGATATATTCCATCGGCATTGTAGCTTCCATGACATAAACTAACCGAAAAGGTGTTTGTCCCATTAGTTTCTTGCACGTTGTCCTATAAACCCATAGTATAGCAGGTATGTGCAAGTCCCAATCATTTTGCTACGCATTGCATACTTTGGTCATCTTAGTCTCTAGTATTTTATCGAATGCCTCTACTATCCCATTAGCTTGTGGGTGGTATGGTGTAATTTTCGGATGATACACCTAGAAATCTTCTGTGAGCACGTTGATGGTTTCATTCAGGAAATGTGTTCTGCGATCACTCATTAATATTTTCGGATAGCCAAATTGGGTCAACACATTTTTGAACAAAACATTCGCAGTCGTAGTGGCTATGCAGTCTTTGACCAGCTGTGCTTTTGCCCATGGTGTCAGGTACTCTATCGTAGTGATGATGTAGCGCACACCTGTCTTTCCCTGAGGTTTTATCGGTCCCAAAAAGTTGATTGCCCATTTTTCAAATGGCTGCAGTGTCATTTTTGGATTTAATGACATCTCGTCCCTCCGCGATGGTTTTCCAGTCCTTTGACATATATCGTATGCCTTACAGTGTGCTTTCGAATCCTGGTGTAGGTTTGGCCACCATAACCCTTCACGAAGAATCTTTAGTGCGGTCACACATCCTGCATAGTGTCTTGCTGCAGCACTGCCATGTGCTTCTACGAGGATCTGACCTCGTTCAAATTCAGGTTCGTATATTTCGCAATATCTCATTGTTTCCCATTTTGTATAGGTTCCCCACGATGACAAAAAAAATCTGTTGCGTGCACCACCAGTTCCTTCTTCTATCGGACAGAGTATTCCTTTAGCGTAGCCCTTGTTGTCAGAAAATGGATTATATCTTCAAAGTGCCCATCCACGAAGCGCACCGCAAATAGATGTGCATCAGGTAGTCTCTCCTCCAAATTATTGGGTTCCTCACCCATCTCAATTCGCAACAAGTGATATGGTCCTGTGTTTAGGCATCCTGGCTTTACTATGACCTCAAAATCATATTCTTGGAACAATAAGAGCCACCTCCATATGCACCACCCCAACACAAGCTTATTGACCAAGTATTTCAGTGCAGAATGGTCGGTATACATCTTGAAATTTCCTTCGAGTAAATAGTGTCGGTATTTTTGGAGTGCGTACAACATCGCCAACCCCTCGCACTCAGTGGTGGAATAGTTCTTCTCTGATTTAGACAACCCCCGACTTGCAAACGCGATAGGGTGATCCAAGCCTTCCCCGCCCTCTTGTGTGAGCACTGCTCCTAGCATGACACACAATGCATCAACGTGGACATGAAACTCCACATCCCATTTTGGGAAGACCAAGATTGGAGCAAAGGCCAATTTTCCCTTCAGGACATCCAAACATTTCATACAATCATCATTCCAACAAAATGTAACATCCTTTTTCAATAATTTTTCCATCGACACAATGATTTGGGCATAGATTTTGATAAACTTTTTGTAGTATCCGGTGTGTCCCAAGGTAGTGCACAATTGTTTAACACTTCTTAGTGCTTCCAAATTTAGAATAACGGCAATCTCCATAGGGTCCACCATTATTCCTTGTTTGCATATCACATGTCCCAGCAGGTTTCTAGAGGGAACAAGGAATGTGCACTTCTTAAGGTTCAACGCAATCTGGTGCCATCAGCAAGTGTCCAGCATCAAGCGTAAGCTTGCTACAAGGTACTTAACTAATCGAAAGACAATTCAATCATCCAGATAGACCTCCAAGAACTTTTGGTTGTATTCTCTGAAGCAACCACAACGATGCGCAAAAATATGGCTAGTGCATTCTTCAATCCAAACGGCATAATGGTGTATTGAAAGTAGCCCCATTCCATTGCAAAGGTCATTTTTCTCCTATCTTTTGGTGTGATCTTGATCTGATGGTACCTTGAGAACCCATCCATGAATGAATATGCTTCCTAGCCGCCAACATTCTCCAGTATTTCATCTGTGAACAGTATCAGGAATGGATCATGTACACAGGCATCGTTTAGCTTCCTGAGGTCCATGCATATTCTTATTTTCCCCTTTTGCTTTTTCCCCTGCAATACCATAGGACTCACCTAGTCGGATTCTTCCACTGGCTCAATAATTCCAGCAATGAGAATTTTGTCTAATTCTTCACAGACCTTTGCCTTATATTTCGGATTCAAGTGGTAAGGGCGCTACTTAACCGGCTTCACGTCAGGCTTCAGGGTGATCTTCATCATCCCTAAGTCGCAAAAAATCCCTTTTAAGTCCATAATTTTAGTTGGGAACAAGTCTTTGTATTCCCAGAGTAACTCAGTGACCTTATCCACCATGGCATCATCCCAATAGTCCCTAAGTGTTGCATACTTTGGCTCCACCTCCATTCCAATGTTTACCTGCTTTGTTTTTAGTGGTGCGGTGATGTCGAGATCCTCAATCGATGGTCCTCAAACCTTGCGAAAACCTTTTGTTTCTAGAATGTTAATATTTTATGGGCCCTCATTATCCTCCTCAACATTTACATTGTAACACTCCAACACGTAGCTCAGTTTTGTCACCCATTCTGGGTGTAGTACTTCCATTGGCTCCTGGGGTATTTTGAATATAGCTGCTTTTACTGCCTGTAGTGCATTGTTAATAGTATCCCACCAATGATCTTAAAATGTGAAACTTAACAGAAATCCCTCACGCAAGATATCCCATTTGCTCGTACCATGGTGGAGCTCTAACTTAGTATACCAATTAATGGGTATGACATTTAGGGTATGACATCCAGGGTATGATAGAACAAACGTACCCATTTAGGCTGTGGCTCTTCCCCGTAGACCTTGGTCTATTTTGTGAGGTGTGTACGTGGATCACCCCATCCGTCATACTTGTTTGCTAGTTGCATCTGCGGTTTCCCAAATCGTAGGCACATCATCCTTCTACATCCATACCAATCCTCAAAGCTTCTCTGATGCATACCCCACCACCTTGCGAGCGTTGTGTACAATGCCCATTTCAGAGCATCAAACCATTGTTGTTCTAGCATTGCGCTTTCAAATTTTTTCAAGAATTCATCCACCATTGTCAACCCATCATACATAAGTAGTTCCCTTACCTCTATTTTCACGCAGCGTAGTGATCTTACCATCATGTTGCAATTGAGTGTGGTTACATCGTGCAACCGGTTCTGCCATCATTCTATTTCCTCATCTGAATCTGATGTGCAGGAGCTTTCACGCTCCCACAAATTCCAGTCATCCATTGTAGGATTCACCTAATCTTGTTCCCGAGTGGTTATCTTGTAGATACAGTCTAGCTCGTCATCGCGCATTGGCTCTGTGTAGCGCACTCCTTTCACAGGGTCTAAAGGCACCACTATGCGTAGTGAATTTTTCTCAAAATCATTTGGTGCTTCTTTAGATTTATTGCTCCATTCATATCGGTGGCCCAATCTATTCTTAGTAGCGAGGGATAGGGATTGATGTCATCAACAATCTCTATCACTTCTAAATCTGCCAGCGCACTCACACCTTCAATATCCACCGTTACTCCTTGCAATCTTCCCATGGGTAAGATCTTCTGTTGGTTCGCCATTCACAATTGAATAGGAGACCATTGTAGTGCAGGTCTGCCCATGAATTCCCATCTTTATTTTGGCAGTACATTTGAGTCTATTCCTAGATCTAGAATTACAAGATCCATTTCATACTCCCTGATTTGCGTAGTCAATCTCATTTCCCTCCCTGTTCACGATGTGTGCTTTCCAAGCTTCCGAACTACATGTGGTTCTCCTGACCCAGTGCACCTAGTGATAAGTTCCTACAGGCCTTTCATAGCCTTGATGTCGTGCAACAATTTCATACATGTATCCAAAAAGGTAGTGATCATTGAAGGATCTATCTCTAGCTCTAGTTGATCCTTACTACCTGAAGTGGAGGCCTCTGTGAAGCTCTTCTTAGCTTCCATGAATGTCTCCTTCCCGTGCTCTAAATCAAATTTAGATTCCTTTGTAGGAGCCTTACGAACCCATGAACTTTCTTCAGGCTGCATACCTTTGTCATCTCCTATCATGATACCACTTCTAAGCACTATGTTTACATTTGGGTCCTCTTCGCGTGGCTCAGACCTCATCATTTTAAAATTCTGAGTCAGGGGAGGCTGGAGTACCCCTTTCTCGTGCAGCCTCGCTATCAGTGTAGGGAAGTCCTCTGTCTCATGATCAAAATAAGTATAGTATAAGCATGATGTTCTCGTTGGATTTGTACAATTGTGGGCATAGTGGCTTGGCCCTCTGCAATTGTAACAAATTAATTGTCTGCGACCCCTTCCTAGTCCCATTCCACTTCGACCTCATCTGCACCCCTGAAATCCATCATGCGCCATTCCCGCATTTGGGTCAAGGGCTCGTGTTTTTGCCTTCACTCTATAGGTAGGAGTCTGATCCATCATTAGCTCATAAGTTCTGTAGGTGCACTCATCATGGCCTACTAACCTATAGAAACTACAGAACAATTGCTCGGATGTCTGTGTATACTTCTGCAATAGATGACAATTATCTATAGCGTGTTTTCCTCCTATCTAACAGATCATGCACCATAATGCATGTGCCTCGATCAGTCCTACTTGTGCCTCTGGTCTTAATGGCATCGACCCTCCTCCCACCAAGTAATTCACAAAGACTGGCCTTTACATTTTATGTACCATACCTCCTCGTGCACTTCTAGGCTAGTTGTCCTGTCCTATTTCAAACTTTGCATTTCCATACACAAATTTTGTAGTTGTGTGTAGATTTGTTGGACTCGCAGGCTAAGATCTGGTATTGGGGTCTCGTGCAATCTCATTGCAATCTTCAAAGCTTCGACCTGGGTGGATAACTTCTACTGCAACAATGCCATTCTTAGACGCGGTGTTAGTGACGCTATAAACCATGCGAGGTGATGCCCATCTATTAAGGTCATGTTGGCTTCGCAAATGATACTCTTCATTCTCTTAACTAGATCCCATGGGGTCTCACATGGAAGCATCGCGATCTCCATAAACCCGATAATCGATTGTGTCTCCGACTTTGGCCTGCTAAATTCCCTGTTCAGTGCGGCCTAGATATCTATGATCCCTGTGTTGGGATGGTCATTAGAATGCTTAATGTACCATGTCAGTGCGCGATCCTGCAATGCGCTCACCAACATTGCCTTCTTTATATTTTCATCCACAACTCCTTGTGCTTCCCATATGGCCCTTACCACAAACCAAAATTGGTCTGGATCTTCATTCCCTACTCCCCTGAATACCGACAATTTTATCGTGCTCACCATATTGAACTGTGGTGGTGGTGGAGGTGGTGTGGGCAGAGATGGAGGTGAAGATGGTGAGACTGGTGGCGGTGTAGGTGGTGGTAGTAGGCACGGAATTCGGTACCTTATCAAATTGACCGCGCTTCTCGGAGAAAATTTCCCAAGCTCTTCCTCTCTTTCCTGGCGAGGCGAAATCAAGGGGCTATTTTCTATCTCTGCGCTACTTTTGTTTCTATAGATCCTCCCGCTTCACGTTTCCCAAAACATCAATTTATTCACATAACCTTCTTTTCACACAATAACATCTTAATCCAAGTGTTCAAAGATTTAATGTACTTACCTCGTGGTCCTTTGAGGAAGCATTGTTCCGCCTTGTTGTAGCTGAATGTTGTGTCTACCATGAACTCGGTGATAAACCCCCCCTATAATTCGATTGAGCCAATGGTCCACAATGTGAGCAATCTTATCTTCTGATGCTTCTAGTCTGCACACTAATTCTAGAGTCCACACAATTGGTTTTTCGAGCCTACACCTTCCCTGACTGTCTACTAGGTTCGTGATCCACTCATACAACTCAGAGGGAAAGGATGCAAAGAAAATTTCGTGTATTTCCGTATATAAGTAGCACTCCAACCACTATTCCTTTGACACTCATGGATTCCTATTTTCCTACGTCGCGAACTCATGAATCTTTCTGTCTAACCACCCTTCAATCTCTTTCTTCGTTGGATTCCAATGACATGACATCATAGATCCCTTATGCAGATCCCAGTCCTGAAAATGAAACCATTTGTTGGCTTATTGGGGCCTGACCCAGGTTCGGAGATGATTTAGACAAACAAATCCCGGTACTACTGGCCCTTTCGGCAATAGTCCATGGAGCACGGACCGAGGTCTCACCCAAAGTAGTATGGGAGGGTGCTAGAACCAAGTTTCTGCACCCTAGGGATGTCTAATGGGATCCAGTGGTTTGTGGTTTAACCATGCATGCACATTGCTATGCATACTTATTAGTACCTCATAGTCGGTGATGTTGCCTTAGGATAGCCCTACTTAGGGGCTGAATAGTATTATTACCCAAATCCTTACTAGAAACCCAATATTATTTATTAACTTAGCTTATCTGTATGCTTTCATTTATACTTAAAAATATTCACCATTCATACAAAAGTGCGCAGTAAACAGACAATATAATTGCACTTGATATCAAACATGTAATAGCATAAGAAGGGATACACGGAGTTCTGATAAAACTTCTCTTTATTAATCTTCTTCCTTGTTTACAGACTCGACTCCACCCTACTCACTCAGTTGAAGGGGTCTGCGCACTCAGCTGCAAACTCTACTAGGCCTATGCGCACTCAACTGCAAAGCCTCTTCCTACTACTACAACCCAAGATACTTAGACTCTTTCTCTATGCTTCGCTATGTTTCATACTCCATCAGTTGGTTAACTTGCTACTTTACAACTTAGAGCCTCACTCTATTTATAAAATCCCATGGTCTGCGGACGATGGGTAGGCCGACACTACATTCAAAACTTAGGGCAGACAACCCTATGACTCTAACATACAAGTCACGCTCCGTGCCTGCAATTCACAGAGTTTCTACAATAATATTACTCAAAACCTGGGCTGTGAGCCCCAAACCATGCTATGGGGGGATTCCATGCCCAAAATAGATATCCAGTGTTGCAGAAATTTTAGGATGTATTCCCTAAGGACATTACAGAGTTTCCACCGCACAGGGAGGTATACTTTTTTATTTAGTTAGTGCCAGGGGTAGCTCCAGCATCGAAAGCACCTTACAAGATGAGCACACCTAAGTTGGTTGAGTTGAAGTGGTAGTTGAAGGAAATGTTGGACAAGCGATACTTCCTTGCTAGTTTTAGCATGCATGGTATATGCATATGGTTATTTGGGTATGATTTTTCATTAGCATGGAGGATTGACTGGGTTGACAAAGGTTTTTCCTATCCTTTCCATTTCCTAGATATCCATGGTGTTGTGGGTTTTCCCACTTGTTGTTTCTAATTGGTGCTCAAGATCCTTATGGTTTTGGGTTGAGTTACTAGTTCCTAGAGTCATTCGTTGGAACAAATGCTCTAGAGCCTTGGAACAACTTTGGTTGAGTTACTAGTCCTGGAGCCTTGGTTGGACAAATTGTAATAGCCCTGGTAAAAAATCCATGTAATAAAGTCAAAAAAGATAAAATAATAACCAAGTTCATGGGACATGTATTCCAAGATGAATGTTGTGAAAAACATCCTAGTGTGGGTGTTCATTTGGTTTATTATGGCTAAGGAAATTGGCAAAGGTAATGGCAAAGGATTTGGAAAGGTAAGTGGCATTAATTGGCCTTTTATGTATGAAAATAATGGAAATTAGGAGAAAATGAAGGTGAAATCTCACAGGCTTCATGTGAGGAAGAAAATGAAGGAAAATAAGGGGAAATGAAGAAAATGGAGGCCTCATTAATAAAAAGGATTATGAGGATCAGTTCGCAACCTTTTTCAGTTCAATTTTTGGAGATCTATCTCTATTCTCTCTACTCTCTCATACTCTTGGACACTTAGATATTTCTTGGGGAAATCTATCATTGGAAGAAGGAAGGTAAAGGAAGGACAAAAAATAAAAGGGAAGCAAAGATCAAGCAAGTAAGAGTGGGATATAGCAGTGACAATGAGATTACTTTTCAAGTATCGAGTTGCATGTATGATTTCCTTGCTAGTTTTGGAATACATGGTATATGCATGTGTGTCTTTGGTTCTCTTGTTGTCATTAGCATGGGTCTTTCCAAGTGTGATAGTGATTTTCAACCTTGCCTTGCCATTTCTGGATAGTCATGGTGTGATGGGATTCTCTTGTTTTGGTTGAGCTAGATTTTTGCATGGTTTTTTAAACTAAGTGGGGTGGTATTGGGAGAGAAACACAAGGTCTAGGAATCCTTGGATCAATGAAGGTGGGATTATGATAAAGCTTGATTTTTCATTCCCTCGTTAGGCCTAGGAATCCTTGACCGATGAATGGCGAGATACAGGTAAAGCCAAGAGGGTGGTTACCTCGTAGGCCTAGGAATCCCTTGACCAGTAATGGTGGGATACATGGTAAATTTGAAAGGTTGAGATGGAGATATTCCTCATAGTTTAGGTGGAGAGATCCAGAGGCATCCATGCTTGTTTAGGGCCTATTGATCTTGTGGGATTGCGGTAAATCCTAGTTGTATTGATGAGGGTTTTGAGCCTAGGAATCCCTTGGTGGGATATACGATAAAGCTTGAGGAAGCCCTCGATGGTTTTTTTGTGAGTCCCACATTCATGCTTGGAATATGGAATAAGGGTGATTGGCTGAAAGAAATATTTGGTTCATCCCAATCTATGGTCAAGTGGTTCGTGGAAGTCCCTGACTTGTTGGGTTATGCATACATTAATAAGAACTCCTTCTCATTTGGTAGTTCATGTGTAAATGTACTTGTTAATGTGTGGCTTTAATGGTTGTTATATTAGTGTTATTATGTTGGTTATAAGAATGGTTCATGACAGACTTTGGTTATGGCTCTCATCATGATTTGATTAGTACATGAAATGTGAATAATTATATGATCTAATAGATGATAATGCAGTTATTGTGATAAGGAATCAATTCTTCTTGATGATTCTTAAATAATTATGAGACTCATATGCTCAAATATATGGTTATGACCTATAGATTACATGTTTGTGATATGTTTAACGAAATGATTTTCATGGCTAGGAGGGATCAGGTTAATTCCTTGTACCAATGTTTTCATTAGTAGCTTTAATTCATTGTTATTTATCATTTTTGGAAATTTCATGAAGTTTTGGGCAGAGGCCTTAGACCCAGCCCTGAAAAAGTGGCATGGAATCAAGGATCGATGGCTTAGAAATGCCTAAAAAGGGATACAGTCGCATGCATGCCTTGTTGTGGGAGCAACTCGAGCGTCTCAGTCACAGGCATAGCTTTCCATGGGAGCGACTAGGGGTCTAGCTCAGCAAAATGACAAGATGTCTCAGGGATTGGGCACCTAGAAGGGTTGGTTGTCTCCTAAAGGTTTTGTAGCTCCTGATAAATGTAAAAATAGTTTTGTTTGGTCAGTTCCACTTCCTCAACTATACATGGGTAGTTGAATCACATCATAGTAGCCTCTCATCACATGTTTACCCTAGTGGATCGGTTATATTGGGTAAATGTGGGAGGATGGTGTTACAGATATGTATCAAAGCATGGTTATTGTGCAGGCAATCATTTCTACGGATAGAAATGATTCCTCTAGTCCTATGGGAGGATCTAGCAACAAACTAGACAAATATATGCAAACTTTCCTAGCTTATATCATAAAATACAAAGGAAGTTAGATGACCTACCTAACTCTGATGCTAACACCCATTGATGTTGTTCTCTATCTTTGTGTTTCCAATCATAATACTCTCTATGTTTTTGTGGATGAATACCTGCAAGGAATATCAAATAGAGATCACAAAATAATACATGGCATAATTCATTCTAACATAAACTATGTGACAGATCAAGAAGTATCACACTAAATGAGTAATGATTTACACACTCATGGAAAGAAAACACGTAATGTATTATTTATAGAAAGTAAGAGAAGAATACAACCACTTAAGCCTTGATGTTGGAAGCCTCCTTTGGATGAGTTTCCAAGTCCTAACCAAGACCTTCAAGCACTCCTTTCTCCTTAGAGAAATTGGCAACATATAGGCATAGTTTCAGCATAGGAAGGCAACCAAGCAATATTCAACCAGTATCTAACCAAAAGTATATGGTAGGGGTTTGATTTATAGGGAATGAGAGGGAGTTTAGGATCCATAAAAGGAGGGAGAGATTCCACATTTCAAGGGGAATATCCATGAAAATAAGATCAAGAACCAGGAATGGGAGGTCTCGCTCTAATCCTCATTCAACTGCAACCATCTCATCATTTTGGGGACTTCTAGTAGGAGAAGCTTCTCCTCCATTTTAGGAGAAATTTCCATAAGAGGGTTAGTGCAGATTTCCCTATCAAAAGGCATGTTGGCAGCACTAGTCACTAGTTAGACAAAAGGTTACCAATGCAGGTTTGCCTACTAAAAATAGCGTTGAGCTTGCAAAACAAGGTTTCGGATAAGTTATTAAGAATTTCTTCAAGGCAAGTCTTATTCTTTCTTTAGGGATTCTTCTGAACATTTTTCATGGTGAATACATTTTTTTACAGCTTTCATCACTTTGTGACATTTGTGACATTGACAACACAAAGTGCGACACTTAGGATATGAGACTGGGAGTGTGACAAAATAATGTATAACACACGATACTACTTCTTATATTGGATTCTCAATCCTCAAGGAGTACCATTCCCATATGCTTATCTAATCCTCTATTCTCCCTACTAGTGCCTTCACTCAGACTTACGGTTGTTAGTCCTAGTCTAGTGCATGACACATGGAGAATACGATGTCCCACATTACTCCCTCTCAACCAAGGAGACATATACCACAATCCTTAGTTGGTCTCATACTTCAATAATACATCAGCTGCTAATTCTTCCGAGAGATATAGTTGTAGCCACAGGATTCCTTTCTCGCATCATACCTAAGTTTCAACCATTCAAACTCTTTCACATTCATGAAAGGGTTTCTCGACTCCTAACGACATAACATTATATCAAGCTCTGACCTTTATGTATCTTTTCTAATCATCGTATAACTTTGTCATCATATGGTTCATCTATTGTCTTCAAGGAGCCAAACTTTCTCACAGTTGCTAGCACATGTCTTATATTCTTCATAACATAGTTTTGCCTCATATTCTTTAATAAGTCATATCAGCTTCCCAAATATCGATTTTTCCCTCAAGTACTTTCAAGCCATCAATAGTGTTATTCACACAACTAATGTGTTCCATGATCAAACAACGTAGCTATAGGTACATCAAATTATCTCAACTGCTATCTTTCGAGCCTCTACATATACTTGTGCTTCCTCTAAAGTCAACATTTTTTTGCAAGGTCTATCTGATATTGCAACAAAGTTCTATTTTATTCTCTTCAACTTTTAATCATCAATTTGAACCAATAAGAAAGCTTCAATATAATATTCATTAGGGTCTTTACGGCTCCCTCTTTCCATCTAACGTTAGTAAATTTTTGTCATTTAATGGTCTTCTTTGATGCATACATCAAACTGCTCCTTCACGATCTTCATGCTATGCCATGTTCCTTCAAGTATTTCATCTGCTTAGTCAAGCTTTAGATAGAGCTTGCCTTGACATGTAACCTTGTTCAAAAGACTATGAAAGAACAAGGAGACAAAATATAAAGTTAGTAGCATTAGTAATAATCAAGAAGATGTCAAATACTTATCTCTAGAGGAAGGTTGACTCCCTCTTACTCTTGGACCCTTTTTTCTATCAAACCTTATCTTCACATCAGCATAATATAATACTTGTCATTCTTAAGAACTAGGTTCATTTTCCTTTTACAGTGGAAACAATTAGTTATGTTTTTGATTTCAAGGGTTTCTCCTTTCATTCCATACTTTTATAGGGTTTACAAACCCTAGATGCTAAGACCTATCTTTTACAAATTGTAAAGTTCTACAACCACACAAGAGAGTTAGTTGCAAAACCCTAGATACTTTAAGGTCTTCAAGATCTTGTTATGTTGCAAATTCTAAGCAAACCCTAGAAACTTCATAGTCATGCTACAAAACCCTAATCATCCCTTTTGACATGCCTTTTATCCATTTGATTAAATTACAAGATCTAGTCTTCATATGAAACATATCATCAAACTATTATATGTCAATATATTCTAATATTTATGTAGACCCTTCTCAAGATCATCGTTATGACCTAAAGGACTTAAAATAGGTCAAAAAATATACATACCTCTTTGAATTTTACCTATCCTTCTATGCAGAGATTTGGTTTTGATTCTTAAGTTGACATTTATAAACTTCATTCAAAAGAGAGAGCATCATTTCTTTCAAACTTCAAGTCAATTTCACGATGAAATTCATTTGTCTCATGGTTGCTATGAATACCATTCTTTCAGTATAGGATTTCAAAAGTGTCATAGGTCTTGTTGATCATTTGAAAGGAGGTCATTTTCAAACTAAGTTTGATTTGATAAATCATAGTGTCATTCAAGTCTTCTCTTTAAATCTCAAAGCTTCTTATACATACCCATAAATACAAGAAGAACCTTCAAGACATAGTCATAAGCTACAAGCCACTGCCACAAACAAGTTATTATAATATGCCATCAAGGCCAAACTAATGTAGTGTGCCATCAATCACTATAATATAAAGTGTGACCATTGTAATGTTGGGACACTATTTATGTGAGTCATATTGTATCGAATCCATTGCATTAATTCGATGTCACTTAGAGAAATATAGAGATGCCACTATTAGTGTATTATGATTCCAAAGTGTCATTGCTATATGTATTATGATGCTAGAGTGTATATGATGTCACCATTACGTTGTAAGAGAGAGAATCTTAGAGAGAAGTCATTTTTTTGCATTTTCAATTAAATCATTAAGCCATTATATTATAGCATCACTATATCATATATCATTGTCTACTAGATTTGAGCCATTATTGTTTAAACAAATCCATAGAATTTAGTATGTGTCCCACATGAATAGAGTAAGAGCCACTCAAGCCACAAAGGTATTGATCCAAGCCTTGGAAACATAGTATAATTTCTACATGCATAAACGCAAGCTACACCTCTACATGTGGGCTACAAAAATATTTGTCAATGAGTCCAACAAGTCACGGAAATAAGTCATTGAGCCATTACAGAATGTGAGTTCCATGGTTAAAATGTAAGTTATGTTTTAGAGTGCAAGATATGGTGATACCAGATACAAGACACAATAACGCCGAGTATAATCATGTGATGGGTCATAAAGCACTATAGTGTAGTGCTACTAAGAGATAAGCCATAAATGCCATTGTTGAAGAGTGATACCACAAAATAAAGAGCCATAGTGAGATCCTAGATGTGAGTTATCATAAGTGATCCACAAATCTAAGAAAGAAAGTTATAAGTATTATAAAAATGAGCCACGCAAATATGATTCCATACAAATACCACAGATGTGATGTCACTGTATATGATTTATGCCACGATCCCTATATCATATGCGATGAAACTTTATATACAATTTCCTTGTGCAAGATACAGTGAGGAGGAGGGATTTCAATAGAGAATATGATTTATTGTTCAAAACATAGAATGTTGTGCAAGCCACAGGGAAAATTTGATCAAGGAGTAATGCAATCCACCACATAAAATAAATATTATCTCTAAGATTTAAAGTGAGCCTATCGAAAAAACAATGCGATGCAAGCCAATACAACGATCTATATGTGTGAACCAATAGAATAAGCCACAAGCATAATCCTCTCTGAAATTGAACCATAGTAATAGAAACAAGCCACTCTAATATTGATTAGGGTCATAGAGATTTGAGATTTAGTGAGTGTGAGCCTGAGGCTAAGGTATTATTTATGTTACGGAGGTTAAATCATTGTATCCACAGGAGATCTAGAATCTCATCCAATCCATAACAATTCTATGGAAATTTGTACAATAAAGGCCACAAAGAGAGAGAGAGAGAGGGAGATATTCTTCAAGTATGCATTAGACTTCAATTCAAATGCCAATAGAATGTTATCTTTAGGCTTCCTACTTCAAAACATTACTTTGATACCATGTTGAGAAATTGGGAGGCTTATGAATTAGGGTAGGTTTATCATTTCTTGATAATTGCTTGTGAAATTTGTTGGCTTCTTATTAATCTTTATTATGTTTCTTTCATCAAACAATTACCAAAACATAGGCATGAATATCACAAGAAAACAATGAACACAAGATATAGGCTCTAATCCAAGGCAAAACCCCTCCAAGGGTAAAACTAAAAAAAAAATATCTTCTTATAGAATCAGATCAAAGTGAGATATCCAACACCCATGACCACAGAAAGAATGCAACCCTCTAGATACCAAGTCAGGCCCTCCTTATGCACAGAAAATCCATTAGTAACAAGAGACCAACAACATGTACAACATCATAAAATAATTCTTCAATAAGAAATTTTTCAAGGCAAAACTTCCACAAATCCAAACCCTTATTTTTATTGTTAACTTCAGACTTAAGCCCTCCTTCCTTCTACTGAATTTCAAAACAGATACTATGAATTGGGTGTTTCCATATGAGCTCAAATCATCCTCTATTTATACTATCTAGATGGGCCTGAAAAGACATTTCTTCAAGGGCAGGACCGACCCGCCATCTTGGAGGCAGTTTTGATCCAAAATACAATTTGACAATATTTTTTTCCTTTTTTCTTTACAATAGGTCCAAATAGGACTTTGACTCTATGACTCAACAAATCCTAGAAACATGAAGAACATGCTTATCTAATAAAATAATAATAAAATAAATATTTGTCTTCTTCTTCTTTTTACATAAAATACATAATGATACAAGTACAATAATAATTATGAAAACTAAACATAGTTACCCTTTTTCAACAATGGATAGGTGGCTTGGTCCTCCTCCTTTTGAAGAAGGACCTCATGTTACTCGGTCTTGCTAATATCACTCCCTTACGGCTCTCCTAGCCTTTGTATAATGTCCCCTTTCCCTTGAATTGTGAAAGGATGGAATTTCATTAGCCTAAGGTTGCAAATTAAAATTAATTATGAGCTATGGGATGATTAAGTAATTAAAAGTGACTCATGAAAAAGAAATATTATGAGTCACTTTAATAAAAGAATAAAAATATCCATGTTATTCGGATGACCTATGGTAATTACCCATTGTATTATGATAGCCCATGACTATTAAAGGAGATGAGAGTTCATTCCTTAGGTATGCATTTAGGATTATTATTTTGTTGTTGTTGAGTTTAGCTCTTGGAGCTTGTCTGAGTGAGAGCCCAAACTATGTATAGGGTAAGTTTCGATGGTCAGTAGTCCACCCTTATTGATCTAGTGAGCATGGGTTTTGGTATTAAGAGATATACCCTAGCCACTCAAAGAGGAGGGATCAAATCAGATCCACTCATTGGGCTTAATGTGAGATCATGAGGAGAGGTCAATTAGACCTCTTGCGGGGGTATAAAATTGGAGCTATTTTCAGCCATTTAGATATTTGCTGGTGTTTTTATCAGGTTCTTAGAACCATATTTGGCATGTATTTCGAGATCCAGATTTAATATAGTAAGGTTGATATTTGTTGCATATGTCTCATGTTTATTTTTACTTGTTGCATATTGCCAAAATTTACTTTCTTTGTCAATAATTTAATTGTGTAAATTGCGTAATTTAATTGGTTTTTAAATAAAGAAATTTATGGTGCAAAATTCCAGAAATTTTAGGAAATTCATTTTTCCAAGATATTACAATGGTATCAAAGCTAGCTTTTCATACCAACCTAAAGGGTTTATTTGAGAAATATTGCAATGGGATTGTGCCAAAAAATAATTTGGGTGCATACATAAATATTTGCAGGGTCAAGTTTATCTATAGAAGCTGAATTTATTTTGTTCGTTTGAATTTCTCTTGTTGGGTATGTTGAAAAGTGTGCAACAAGAAATGCTTGTTGAGATTGCAACAAGATGATGGAGCTTAGTGGAAAGGAGTCGCCTTCACTAAGTGGGCCCACAGGCTATTTTTGGCGCAATTCTATTTTTAGACTATATCTATTTTTAGACATATGGATCATGGTCTATGAGTTGCATGATGCTATTTGTGGATGATTGGTCATGTTGGTAAAAATAGATGGACTTCTATTTTTAGACATATGGGCGGAGTCTATTTTTAGACTGCCAGGCTAAAAATAGCAAAGTCAAATATTATTATCTCACAATAATATTTGGACTATAAACTCAATCTTATTCTCTTGGAGCACTTCAGTTCGAGCTACGGATGTGGCACATGCAATTGCATGAAGGAAATATGTGGTTATTATGGGTTAGTTGAATATTTGCATGCATGACTTCAGTTAGAACTCAAGTGAGTTGAGTTTAGTGGACTGGAGGTGCAGTTGATGGAGTTGTGTTCAGTTTAGCTTTGTTAAACTGGTTGTATTTAGTCTAACTGGCAAATAGACTAGAGATGAGTTGGGTGAATTAGTTAATAATTAATTCACAAGTTATTAACTCATAATACAACTAATGAATACATCAGTTAACTCAGTTGCATGTCAGTGCATGTTCAGTTCAGCAGGGACACGTGTTAGAGAATCAGATTGCTATCAGTTGTGACTATAGTTGTGCACCAGATCTTGCACAAATCAGGGGATTGAGTATGCCAATGAGTTTGCCCATATTTTAGCTTGTTCTCACGTGATTTAGCCAAGGAAAGACGTGGCTGCCTTGGAATTATCACCGGTTCTTGTGCAGGTATTGAGCAGCGGAGGCAGGCAAGCAGCGGAAGAGATTTGACACAGTGATTGATTCAGATCTGAGCTATATTGTGTGTAACAGGTGGAGCTGGTACTGGATTGCTTGTGATAAGCATTGTACTTTGTAATGTTACATGATTCAATCATTAATATACATATAGTTGGGGTTTTTAGCGAGATGCTTTGCCCGGGATACATACTGTGTTAATGTGTGAATGCTCTTGATGTTTTATTGTTATTGATGCTGCTATATTGATGATCAACGTAGAGGAGCTTATGTATTGTGTATGTTTTCTGCAATAGTACATGATCTGGATAATCTCTGTTGAATATGTGTTAAATTATTCAAAATTTCTACATGGTATCAGAGCTGTTGATCATCAGATCTACTATTCACAAATTGTTTACATTCTATTTCTTCAGGCAGAGTCTGTAATCGGGCCAGGTAGCCTCTGGATTCATCCTTCCTTTGGAAAGTGAAATATCCGGTCAAAGCCCATACAGTCAATCTCTGTACGAGAAATATTGTGTTCTCACGAATCTTAGATCCGAAGCAGTTGAGTTGGTTGCTGGTGGAATTCGAATTTGCAGCAGTGTTTTCTTGGTGACAACGCAGCAATGTCTTTCAACGGATTGCGATTGGAGTATGCTCTTGAGGGCAGCTCAAACTATATTGCATGGAAGGACGGGATGGAGGCAGTATTGGATGATAACGGGCTGAAGGAGTTCATAGATACAGATATCCCAAAGCCTACTGATGCTACTCAAGCTGATGCTTGGCAAAAAGAAGATTGCAAAATGTCGAAGGATTCTGTTGGAGGGCGTGAAGGATCACATTGTGTCCAGCCTCCATGGAAAGGCTACTCCATATTTGATGTGGAAATCATTAACAGAATTATTCCAAAGCAAGAGCGATCAGAGGAAGCTGGCTCTCAAAGATAAACTCAGAAACATCAAATGCGAGAAGGGTGACAGTATTCCCAAGTATCTCACGAAGTTCACTCAGTGTCGAGATGAGCTGGGAAGTGTGGGGGTTACTGTTGATGATGAGGACTTGGTGAGCTTGGCTCTCCTTGGTTTTCCGAAGAGTTGGCATTCCTATCAGGACTCTGTCAATGGTCGGGAGAAGTTGCCAGGATGGGAAAGACTATGGTCAGATCTTGTGCAGGAGGAGATCAGGCGGAGCACCAGAGACATTTCTTCATCTATGCATGATGAGGAGAACTGTGCCTTAGCGAGT